>WWET01002525.1:162747-183601 GCA_011038615.1 Limnodynastes dumerilii
CCTGCTGTTGCTCCCTCACCTCTCTTTATTTAGACAACCTGGATTAGATCCAGTATTTAAAAATAATAACAAAATAGGTGGTAATTTACACGTTTCATCTGTATTTCTCTTATTTTCAACTCTGGATTTGGTCTTCTATTACCATCATTGGGCCAGATCCTAAACTAAGTATGCTAGCTATTTTACACTAGCCAAGGACGTAAATTTGCTGATTGGTGTTTACTGCACAAGCGTGCGGCAGATGTTACGCGATGTAACGCTGATCATACGTACCAATAGCGTAAATATGAACAAAGGGGCGGGGCAGCAATACGACACATGCAATTACGTTTTGGTAGGCGGGGGAGGCATTTCAATCGTACGGTATGGGCTGAGATAGGCCGCCACGTACGTAGATTCACCACGTTAGTACGTACGCTAGGAAAAGTTAAGGTAGGGTTCAGGCAGCGTAAAATGACCAAAGTACGTACAAGCGAGGGGAGTACCTAGGGGAGTGCATAGAAACTACGCTAGCGTAAATATGCTACATGTTCAAACGTAACTAGCACTTGATTTACCCCCTTATCCTTATTAATGACACGTGTATAGTGCAAAGTGTCCATTTGCCTTCATCTCTTTGGCGAAATCCTACCTTTGTTTTTTTTTTTGTTTTTTTTTGTAATTCTGCTTTATTTGAAGTTCAAATACAGTACAAATAGATATGAGCACAGAACAGGTATTTAGAATACAGTACAGAATGTCACTCAAAAGTATGGAGACAACATAGAGAAACAATAGTTATGTCTAGTCGGTCTATGATACACACGGTAAGTATTCAGTAAATTACATATACAAGTCATAACATATGAATATTTAAACATGTCTTTGAAAAGGATCACTATTAGTTAACATTTCCTGATGATACCAGGTGGTGGACTGGAAGCATTTGGTCAATATTTCTTTAGTACAACTGGGTAAGCTAACGACATATGGCAACCATATATTAAAAAATGTATTAGCCCGCTGTTCCTTGTTATAGCTGACTTCGACCCAATCCATCTGAAATAGAAAAGCCAATCTAGATGTAACCATAGTTAATGTTGGAGAGTCTTATCCAATCCATTGAGACAAAATAGCTTTTTTGGAAGTGGCTGTCACATATAACAACAGCCTCCGTTCTCCACCAGAGAGACGACGGTGTACCTCTGGTGTATATATATTCCAAAAGGCCCAGTCTTGCGTAATAGTAAAATCTAATTGTAATATATCTTTAATATAATCCTGCACAAGTTTCCAAAAATCTTGAACAATAGGGCAAGACCACAAACAATGCATAAGATCAGCTTCAGGGCTATGACATTTATAACAATTGGTCGATTGCGTGTAACCTATGATGCATCTAAGTTTGGGAGTGAGATAAGCTCTGTGGAGTATTTTATACATCATCTCTTTGTATGAACTAGAAATTAACTGTGTATTTATGTTTACATATGCTTTCAGGATATCTGTGAGGGTTAGATGTGGAAACATTTCTGCCCATTTGTTCAAACCGATATTTTCTGAATTCAGTTGCATGAGACATCTAATATGTGAGTATATTTGCGAGGTGGTGATTCTCTGCAGGGTGGGTTGAGATAATATACCATCCAGATCTTTAACAAAGCTGGAGGGGGGAAGTTGGGTTAAAATCTTGAGAACATAACTGGTCGCCTCAAAGTACGAAAACAGCAGTACATTAGTATTTGGAAACTTAGAGCAAAGAGTATGATAATCATATATTTGTCTGGTAATTGGCTGACAAAAATGTAAAGCCCTATAGGGGCCATTTGGTACCCATCCCTGAAAGATGTTACAAGCCCCTGCCGGAAAATTTGGGTTAGCAGAAAATGTAAGAAAAAGTGATTGTTCCAAAGGGAGCTTTAGTTTTTTCCGGACACGCCACCACGCCCTACAAGTAGAGAATAGTAAAGGATTATCCTTCACTAGCTCTGGTAGAGTATTAGGTTTTAGGTGTAGTAAAGTAGCAAGATGAATATTGACAAAAGGCCTGCTCCACATCTATGTTAGTATATAAATTGTCGTTTCTAACCCAATCTATTGCGTATCTATAAAGCGCCGCTAGATTGTATTCTTGGGCACATTGTAAATTAATTCCCCCTAAATTTATTGGCTGTCGCAATTTAAATAAAGAAGTTCGAGGTCGTTTGTTAGCCCAGATAAATGTTCTGAAAATTTTATCCAAAAAGGCACAGTCTCTCTTAGACAAAAGACATGGGAGCATCTGCATATAGTAAAGAAGTTTTGGGAAATACCCTATTTTTATTAAATTACATCTACCAAAGGGTGAAAGAGGCACATGTTTCCACCTGTGGAGTGCCGTGGCTATACTTTGTATTACTATATGAAAATTTTCTTGATACAATTGCGACGGGTGTGACGGGATGTTTAACCCCAAATATTTGAGACAATTATGGGTCCACTTAAAGGGAAATTGGGAATCCCATTTTTTTTATTTTGTTTGGGAAGAAAGCCAGAGCTTCGGTTTTATCAATATTGACCATAAATCCAGATATTGCATTGAACTCCTCTAGCTTATGTAATAAAAGTGGTACAGCAGTTATAGTATTATGCATATACAACAAAAGATCGTCAGCAAACGCTGCCACCTATTTCCCTGTTATTTATTCTGATCCCCTTCCACCCATTTAAGTTAATTAAGTGTCTAATAAAAGAATCCAGAGCAATATTGGAGAAACCACATTGATATTTTCTCTGGCGCTACGATAGTTTCTCCATTTTCCAATTTTATAGAAGTGATACATTTAATTTTAGCTTGATCCCTAATTAAATTGGCCAACAGCCTACCCGGCTTGTTCCCCCAACGATAAAATCTATTTTTTTTGAAAATTTAAAGAGGACTGGGCTTGTTCAGTACATAAGGTGTCATATAAAGTCTTAAGTTCCTTATAAGCTTTTCTATTTATTTCAGTATTATAAACCTGTAAGGTAGAGTAAGCCTCAGTGAGTTTTTTGTTTAGAATACGAAGTTTCTCTAAAAGGGCTTTACGTTTGTTTGCAACAAATGTTATTATATGACCTTTTATAACAGGTTTTGATGCCGCCGAAAACAAATTAATGTTGTCGATATGTTTCCTTGAGAGAACTACAGTTATAAAGATATGTAGGAAATCGCCAATTATTAGAGACAGTGATAGGACGACGAAGTTTGAACCAGATAGGGGCGTGGTTCCGAAATTACAATATTTTCTATCTCAGACTGTTGGACACGGGCGTAACAGGCTCTCTGGAATAAACCAGTAATCAATCCTAGTTGAAGTGTGGTGTGGGTTAGAGTAAAATGTCTATCCACCGGGTGTTGGAATCTGCATGGATCAATTAAATGCAAAGTGTCAGAAAGTATTGAGATGGGTGAAGGTGATCTAGCAGTGTTCCGAGCAAGTGTCCCAGATTTATCCAAAGCTTTGTCATAAGTGGTATTGAGATCACCTCCAAGTATAATGTGACCTTCAGCCCAACATTGAAGCTGTCCATAAAGATCTGTAAAAAAACTTTGATGTAAGGAATTCGGGGCATAGACATTAGCTCTGGTGTATAGCTCACCTTCAATGGTTACTTTTATAAATAAAAAACGACCTTCCGGGTCTCTTTTGGTATTATGAATAGTATAATCTATATTTTTACTGAATATAACAACCACCCCACGCTGTTTAGTTACATAATCAGCAGAAACAGATTCCTTAATCCAGTTGTCCCTAAGAATATTAGGGTCCCCTTTACGCCAATGGGATTCCTGTAACAAAACTACATCTGGTCTATAACTGCACAATTGACGTAGTACTTTTTTCCATTTAAGGGGTGAATTTAAACCTTCCACATTTCACGAGAGGAACGTGAGACTATTTTGAGTTCTAACAGATGTAGAAGTATCAGGAACAACCGTTCCCTCCAAGTTATCACCCATTGTGGCTCGTAAAGTACAAGGTAACATATAAGGAGTTATACATCGAGCCCCCTCGCCTGGTAGTCAGTCCCCGGTTAGAAAATGCCAAAATCTGTATTTCGACCACTAAATTGCGAATTTTCGCTATTTCGAAAGTTCGCAATTTCGAATTTTCGCTATTTCAAACGTTCCCTATTTCGCATGTAATAGGTTACGAAACATGCACATTTCGATTGTATTTAGTTCCCCGTCTCCAACCCTCATGCTCTCTCCCCTTTGTATCTCCCCCTCTTACCCCCCCCCCCTCCGCAGCTCTCAAACCCCTGCTCCCCTTAACATCTCTGATATTTGTTTCTAAATTTAAAAACATTAAAGTAGCACAAAATCTTACCCTGAAAGAAATTTATTAACAGCCACTACTTTGAAGCAAGTTTCTCTGACATTTCAAGTAACTAAATTTGAGCAGCACTGACTAGTTTTTGAGAGGAATTATATCTTTGACTGAAATGCAGAAACCTTGGGACACAACTTTTAACTAGCCATGTATGAGCGAACATCTTCATTATAACACATTTATGTAATATTTCCCCAAACTCTACTCACAATGGGCTTGATCCTAAGATAACAAAGATTTTATGGCATGTGGGCGCCAGATGTACCGCACCAGAACTCCTATTGTACTGAAGTCAGATCTTTAGAACTCAGAGTTCCACCCGGGAGGGGCATTACCAGTAATCCACATGCCTTAATCCCACAGAGAGGGTGCATATATGCATATATGAGGGCGACAGTAGGCAGATTCAAATAGATACAGATCCGTGTCGAGATTTTAAGGTAGGGATCTTTTCTGTATAAAATTCCTAAACCATTTTATCAAATAAACACCGTCAAATATGGTAAAATATTATCAGCTTTCAGATTTTCAGCCTGGGAATGAAAGGATCATCTGCAGAAGCACCTCTGTCGGAAGCTTTATGGGGCTGGAGACTGCAATGAAAGCTGCTACTGGATGACGCATTTCGGACGAGCTGCAAACTTTCCCAAATCCTGTGCAGCCAGAACTTGTTGATGCAAAATTATGGTGAGTATTCAGCTGGATGTGTGATTTGAAGGAACTGCCTTTAGTGATTTTAACCCTGATTGCCTAGTGCCCCATACATTGCATTGACAAATATCATGAAGACAATGGGCCTGATCCAGACCTACGATGTAGCACTGAGCGTACTAACGCTCAGGTAACATCGTGAGACTCCCCCTGACACTCCCCCTGCCCCATTGTATTTACCCTTGCTTACACCGGCTAAGGGCTACCCTAACTTCAACCAGAGTAAGCGAGGGTAACTACGCTGGGACGGCGGCGTAGTTAAGCAAACGCCGCCCTACCAGCCTCAAAAATCGAAAATGGCTGCCTATTGAAATAGAGACAGACGAGAAATAAATTTTGTCTGTCTGTACTTCTAAAAGACAGCCTCCGTGCTGGTGACTCCCACCGCATAAATAAAAGGGGTACTAAAGCACCTTCCCTAAAACTTTTCACATATTTTTTACTTATTTTTTCCTAAATGATTAATGTAATTAAGAGGTTTGTAGTAGACACATTTTCTGCTTTTTGTGGGTTTATTTGTTCGTTACTACTTTATTTGTTTAATTTTTCTTGTAATAATTGACTCAGTGAATAGTAAACTATTGAGTGATATTTTGTGGAATTTTTCAAAGAAATAGATGTATTCAAACATGAGAGTAGCCATATAAATGGAAGGGTGTAATGTTTAGAGGAAATGTGCTGAAAAATGACTGCACTGAACGGGAAACTGATAAGAGGAATAGTCTCCCATCTAAGGCTAACACAGTAGAACTATATAACTATGCTTATAATAACTATTAGGATATCCTAAATCTTCAGCTAAACTAAGGCTAAAATAGGGTCTAGGGTCAGTATGGTTTTATAGAAAAACTGGGCAGCAACTGGTCAATTGACTCTTATCTATGTTTCTACATTTCTCCAGCAAATAAAATACATTCTCTTTTATTGACAGTGATTGTAAATGCAGCAATGAGTACAGCCAGTGAAAGCACATTAAAGATGTCATTCCAACTGCAGGATGGTTTGCATGCATTAAACAAATATTGGGTTAAAGAGTTTCGAGATTCCCTTCAAAGCACAGAAGGCAGAACTCTCATAGGTAATAATGCAACTTTCATTCTATGAAATTGAGCTGTGGTCTCCCAGCAATAGACACTACTGCTGGCATTATATTCTAGTAAGAGGCTCAAATAGGTTTTGCTGCAACACAATCACAGAACTTATTAAGAAGACACCTACAGTAAATTGCCCCCTCCTCCACAAATGTGAGGCAGTGTCAAGTAACTATGAAATAATATTTTAAAAAAAACACAATAAAAAGATAAATCAGGAATTTTATTTTGTAAATCTTTGTACTATTACATATATAGCATTAAAAACCATGTTGCTATATTTTGTGAACAAAAGAAACATGATTTTTTTTCAAACTCTCTAACATGTTATTTCTGTATTTAGATTTTATTTTCTTTCAATCATTTTCTACGACAATCAGTTTGTTTACTTCCATTCTGAACATTTATCATAATATGTCATCATGTTGACTTGATGTACCTGTGTCTTTTTGACTTGTGACTGTGCTGCATTAATAATTATCTTATGACCTGACACAAGTTGAAGTTTTCTGAATTGAAGAACACCCAGGTGGGTTACCTTATTATTTTCTCTAGGCTTTGTTGATGCCTTAACATTTAGCAAGAGGAGAAGTGCCTTTTATTGCCACAATAAATATATTTTATGCATCCGAGTAAATATCTGACATAGTCATATAAAAGGTAACAGATTTAAGTGGTATATAAATAGTGTCTAAAATATAAAAGGTTTTAAACTTGTAGAGTAAGTCAATTTCATGATGTGAAGGTAACTATAAATGAGGAAAAGAAACACACTGTTAAAAGCATTCTCCTTTTAGTCCACTGATAAAAACAGGCGGTTGTGAATATTGTTATATTCTATAATAGAATCATGTCATAATAACTGTTTCTTGATATTGCTACATTTGATGTGTTCTTTTTACAACGGTTAGCACTTTTGCATTTTTAATGATTTGAATATTTTGCAATGGCGCCAGATGTATGCCCTGCGAACATATGAAGCCTCTGCTGAGGCAGATGTCGATAAAACTACAATTATGGCCATGTTTGTTACTAATTAACATTTATGAAAAGCCTAAAATATTACAAAATGTCAAGATTTACAAACATATAAAAATTAGATTCTTATAGATTACATTATTAAAAAGGATGCCTTTTAAAACCAGAAAATTAAAAAAGAAACAGTAGAGACATATACATCAAATCCAAAATATAATATAATATAAAAACAAAGATCATAGCAGAGTTTTGGGTCATAAAAGGGATATGCTTTTTAAATAGTGGGGCAGTTCTAATTTATGCAAGTAGATGGATAATATTTAGAAAGAAATAGTTCATCATTTGGAAATTGGCTGTGATATGGCCAGGTGTCAATCTAAGTAAAGAGTCTGAAGTTTAGAGATAAGAAAGTTAAATGTTATAGATTTCCAGCTTGACCAAGGCCTGTAGAGAGAAAACCAAGTATATTTGGTTATTGTCACGCATCAGTAGATGTAGCAGAACACAGAGTGTATTAGTTTTTTCTCCCCACAGGCTGATCTATATCTTATGGGCTCTGATGGAAAATGGCCTTTTATACAACAATCTAACATGGAAACTGGAGACATACTTCCTGTGTTTTTTTAGCTACAAAATGCACCATTTGTTCTGTTTGCAAAAGTATAACATTTGTCTTAGTGCACATCTTTTTCAAGAAATAACATTCTAAGTGGCAGATTCTAGTCTCTATGATATGCCTCCAGAATGGCAATCCAATCATTATGCAGACTTTCACCAACAGATATTGATGAATAGATACAAGATAAATCTGGCAGCGAGTGCCACAAAAGTTGGTGGCCCCCACCCACAATAAATTACAAAAACCCACATACTGTATATGCATAGAAACATAGAAAGTGAAGGCAGATAACAACCACATGGCCCATCCAGTCTGCCAAGTTGTTTATTTAAAACTATACTGATCCTAGACCATATTTACCCTCAATTTAGTTTGAGATTTAGGATATCCTTATATTTATCCCAAGCATGTTTAACCTGTTCTACTGTGTTAGCCTCAACCACCTCAGGTGGGAGGCTATTCCACTTATATATCACTCTTTCAGTGAAGTCATTTTTCCGCACTTTACATTCATGCCCTCGTGTTCTATTACACCTCTTCCTGCATATATATAAAAATCTTAATAATAATTATAATGATAAAATATTATAATATAAGTATACTACTATTAATATAGTATTATATCCCAAGCTAACCTGTTCTACTGTGTTAGCCTCAACCACCTCAGGTGGGAGGCTATTCCACTTATATATCACTCTTTCAGTGAAGTCATTTTTCCGCACTTTACATTCATGCCCTCGTGTTCTATTACACCTCTTCCTTTCCTGCTCAAATGGTACCATGGGCTGGATCCAGACTTAAGTAAGTGCTTGAAATTAGTTACTCCTGGGCTAAACCATATTGATTGCATGGGGAGTCAAGTTAATTGTATTCTTTGCATGCAGGGATATATCTTTGAATTGCTTACTACACACAGATACTGACCAGCTTTACTATCACACTGTTATTTCGACTTGGGATAGGAAATATCACCTCTCAACTCTAATACTGTTTGCCACAGATGAAATATGACCCCCCTGCAATCAACATGGTTTAGCCCAGGAATAACTCATTTCAAGCACTTACTTAAGTCTGAATCTAGCCCTATGTGCGGTCTTTAAATATCTAATTAATCTATGTGCCTAGGGCTACGTAGATTGCATAGTCATGTTGACTATGCATGCACAGTGTGCAAAACCATAGAAATACACACCTAAGAAGCCTCTACTTAGGTGTGAATCAGGGCCAGTATGTCTGACTGTCTTACTAACATTTTGTGCATGAATTTCAGTGTTTTTCTAATCCTTCTATATATGATCCTTCTTCTTGAAAGAGTTGTAAATTAGCATTAGGTATTAAACTTAGTGTTTATTTATATATAGCATTCAACCTTCCAAACGCAACACAATACAATATGGATGGGATTGCTGGCTATGTATTGTGTTTGTTTAAATACTAAAAGTTATTGAAAAGATATTAAAAACAATATTTTAATCTTAGTTCATTCATGACTCTACTTTTTGCGAATTTGTATTGTCACTGAAGCACTCACACAAAGCGTAACCAGCATTTCCACTATATGTTACAGTGAAGTACCCTGCAAAGGCAGCCTATCTGGGTACTTAACTGCTACAAGCTTGTTTTCATTGTGCACATACACAACCTGCCGTACTTGCATTGGGATCCAGAGTTGCAGTTGTGTGTATATAGAGGCTTCCAATTATTTTCATTAATGTGTATGACATGCAGGGTACATATAATTCTGCGTTTAAGTCTGGATCAGGCCCTAATTTTTTGTTAGTTGGAAGGGTGTATTGTAGGGCTGTGCGTGGAACACCAATTGGTCTTAGTTCTGCCTTGGGAAGTAGACAATTCTTTTCTTAATGATAAAGGAAGCAGATAATCAGCCTGATCTAAAGAAAATTGTATGGATGCTTTTAAGCTCATAAAATCTCTTAAAAATCTGATCATTTTTCAGATCTGTCAGATTATTATTTTAGAGTATGTGCAGCTTAAGTGAGTGAAAAGGGTGCTCTATTATTCTATGAAGAATTTGAGTAATGCTGGGTGACACACACACCTTATAGGTATTTACAAGATCTGTTCTAAGCATTCTTCTGGACTAATCATTAAGTGTTGGTTTTCTCTGGCTTGTAATTACCAACAATGGGCTGGATCCAGACCTAGTTAAGTGCTTGAACTTAGTTACTCCTGGGCTAAACCATGTTGATTTCAAGGGGAGTCAAGTTAATTGTATTCTTTGCAAGGATATATCTTTGAATTGCTTACTGCACACAGATACTGACCAGCTTTGTTATCACACTGTTATTTAGACTTGGGATAGGAAACATCACCTCTCAACTCTAATACTAGTTACAACAGATGAAATATGACTCCCCTGCAATCACCATGGTTTAGCCCAGGAGTAACTAAGTTCAAGCACTTAACTAGGTCTGGATCAGGCCCAATATCTCATTTAAATCAGTAGCTCTCAACTAGTGATGCTAGTGCTTGTACTATAGACAAGTGGTCCTTTGTAGAAAGCAGATGGTATGAGAGCTGGCTTCAGTGTCCAGTGAATGTAGCACAGTAGGATAGGAGGAGAGGGAAGACTCAGTGCAGTGCATTTTGCACGTCACGTTTACCTTTTTTCCTTTTTGAGCTTTTTTTGTGCTACTGCTGCTGGAGGCATCTGTTTTGGTGCAAGTTGGTGTTGTATAGTTAGAGAAGGGGTGTGCACATGAGCAGAACGTGAGCGTGCACAGAACGTCCAACGTAGAGGTACAAATCCGTCTGTATTGGCTTCCATGTGCTCTGAGCTAGTAAAATAGGGAGTGACACTATAAATTAGAATAGGGGATGGTTTAGTGCTGCTACTGTGGGCACAGTTGCAGGTCAAATTCTCTGCCCTTCCACCTAAAATATTACATCTGGCCAGGTGTCGGTGTAAGTGCAAAATTTCATTTATTAAATTGGCCCTATTTACAGTTCAAACATAGCCCTATATATGATACAAATATTTAAAGGTTAAATGGAAGAAATTATTATTTTAAAAATACTTTTCTGGCCAAGATTTTTAAATGTCTGAATAGCAGCATATTCTGCTGCATTATTTCAAAAATATATATAAAATATGCAACATGCAAACACGTACAGGCTGCTGCATTACACCTCGCAGCCTCTGCCTATGCGCAGGCATGTTTGTATGTTTCAATCACATGCACCTATTCGCTACATCCTATCCAGGGTTTTAAAAGAGCGCATCAGCTGAAGGAAAACTCTGGCAGGTACCCCGTATGCTCTCCCTGTGTCTGGGTGGGTTTCACCCTGGTGCTTCGGTTTCCTCCCACACTCTAAAAACATGCTGGCAGGTTAATTATAATTTTGTTCCTTATAGGTTTAACTGGCTGTGGAATTAATTAACCCTTGTCTGTGTGTGTATGTCTGTGTCAGGGAACGTAGAATGTAAATCCAATGGGATAGGGACTGATGAGAATGCAAAATATTCTCTGTAAAGCGTTACGTAATCTTATAGATACGTTTGTCAAAGGTGTTTTTCATTTCAATTTTATGTTGTTATAAACTAACTGTAGCACAATATAGATTTGTCAATATCTCTGACAATAGTGTTTAAAGGAACTAGCATGAAAACTCCTACACTAATTATGCATTTAAATATCAAAGACTTAATGGCCAAGAACCATTCCTGTGACTAAAAGTATATTTTTTACTAATGCGTATTTTCACAACCCTGACTACACTTGAGGCTGCGTGACCTATATATGAGACAAAGGGTTAATTAAAAAAAACAACCTTCTGGACTGTTCTACAATGACTAATCCCCTTTGTTCACCTCAAATATGACTCATTACCAATTGACAAGGAACAAAAGAGAGGTCCGGGCGTTCCAAACATGCATTATTTAACACTATGTGTCAGCACATACATAAAAAGGAGGTTTAGTTCACAATATAGCTATATTGGGTTAAGCTCACCTGCCCAGCGTCAAGGCACCTCCTGTACCCTATCCATCTGCTATATGTGTACTCAGGAGGTCTATATTAAGACACTCCTACTATTTGAATAGTGTGCAAGCAGCCATTTTGTGGAAGGGGTCAAACTCCCAAAGTGAAACTAGCAAAGTAACAAAAAAAAGCAGGCTGCGCTTCTAATTCAATATATGAAATGTATGCAAGAGGTGCAGCTAAGGACCAAAATGACCACTGTGCAACTACAAGGCATAGCAATAGACTACCACCACCAAGACAGTTCAAAATGCAGCTGTCCCTGGAGGTCTTTAGTTCTCCTTTAAACAAATCTAACACAATATACTTTATCAGAATTATCATACACTTTAAATGCTCTGTTCTGTTACCTTTAAGTAGCGTTTAATAAGAAATCGTAATGCTTAGATACAAAAATGATAAAATGACATACAAAATGCAAACAGTATCTTATAAACTAAAAGGGAGAAAATGCAGAAACAGACTTACACAACGATACTTTCTAGGCCAGGACAAGCATAATTCTTTCCTTTAATTAAAAGGTCCCAAGAAATGAACAAAACTGATCATTTTACATCAGCATATAAAGCCAATATACCACTCAGGTCCCACCTTTGGAAAGGGTCATTTTGACCTGTGCATTACCCAGAGCTGCTCTTAGGTTCAAACTTAGAGATCTGACTTTTATGACTCATACATCCTGATTGCCATTTACAATATATAAGCAATCCTCTTCCAGCTAAAAATAAACACATTCTGTATGAATACATTTAAGCAAGGGCGAAAGAAACAGAAAACAGATCCCAGGCCAAATAAAGGCCACTTTTTATATCTAAAATACTAGATTATATAGAAGATATTGCAATTATGTACAATTGTGTCATATTAAAATCCACATTAAGGCAGTGGTCGAAGTGGAAATTTAGAAGTAGCGGGATGAAAATGTTGAAATAATAGAAGTGAATAGGGACTTATAGCTTTTCAATTAAATCAGTGGGAGAAATGACGGTATGGCATATACTTCCTCACTTCCAGCCCTGCATTAAGGGGAAAAGTAATCCGTTATAGAAATGAAAAACACCAATATGTGGAATTTAGATTTTGTTTTAAGACTATTAATAGTCAAAGCTCTACCAGTAATATACGTTCTTAAAACATGAGTGATTTTTATGTACTTTTATGAACTTTTAACTTTTTACAAAAAGTGACTTCTGTGGGAATAAGCTGAAACTATAGCTTGGAATGTGATATCCCTTTGATGAAATGTTAAAACATTAATGGATACTGTTTTCACAGAAACATTGTATTCAACTGCATGACATTATTGCAATAGAAAAAAGATCTGATATTATGGGGAAGAGAGAGGCTGAAGACTATCATCTTAAAATAGAGCATTCAGCTGAGACATGTGCCAAGCTTGTCAATCACCCAGCCAGATGAGCTGCAATTTCTCTCACAGTGGTGTGCAGTTACAAAATTTGACTAAGCATACTAAATAATATTACACAAAACATATTTAAAAGTTACATATGTCCCAAATAAAGCTTTCTAAATCTATATCTCTATTACAGATACAATTGCAAAGTAAATATTAAATTAACTTACTTATGTAAAATAAAATATGTCCATGAAAGTTAGTAAATAAAAAAAAACTATTAAAAACCACCGAGCAGAACCAAATCTCCCCACATCAGCTGTTCTCTGCTGCAACTCTTTGCTATACCATTAGAGATTTGGATCCGGAGGTATAGCTACTGAAGGAAGCCTATGGAAATTGAGAAAAAGTGTGCTTTTCGTTGGTGGCATTCTTCAATGTGATTCTCCAAAAACACCTGGTTCAATATATCTATCTGTATTGAACTGAGGATACCTGAAATATTATTGCCCACGTATACATGTATATTGTACCCTTTTCCCTTATTTCTATTAGCTAACCTTTTCCTCTAAACTGACAGTAAAACCTGTATTTTTTATTATTAAAATGATTCCTATATTAATATTACAGTACCCTACAATGCTGTATTTAATACTGTGTATGTTAATTACAAAATAAATAAATAAATTGTGCAGTAACAAAATAACCAACACTTAGGAGCTAGATTTACTAATCTGAAGTAAAGAAAAAGTGAAGATGTTGCCCATAGCAACCAAGTATATATTGTCTTTTAAAGTGTGCACTCTCTAATCTTTATTTTCCCCACAATATAAAATAACCCCTCTACAGTCTATATTGCATGCAGCAGCATTCTTATTTTCCTTGCAAAACGCTCAACTAGTGCTAGTCCACTCTGTCAGTTTCTACATTGGCTGCCTGTAAAACTACAGAACCAAATACAAAATACTCTTGCTAACCTATAAAGCCATTAACAATACTGCACCTGTATACATATCCTCACTTGTCTCAAGATATATCCCAGCACGCTCTCTCAGATCATCACAAGATTTACAACTCTTCTGCACTTCATAACTGCTCTGATTCCCTGTTACAGGACTTCTCCCGGGCTGCACCCGCTCTCTGAAATAATTCCTTGCCCATTATGACTATCCACTGCTCTACAAACTTTCAAGCACTCATTTAAAACTCATCTCTTCAGACAAGCTTATCAAATTCCTCAACCTTCCTAAGCTTTATCTACCATATTAACAAACACTTATCCTTTCTTTTACACATTATTAACACAAACCCGCACACTCTCTCTTTCTATTCTAAAATTCCCTCATTTCTGTTACTAACACTGCTGTGTGGCTGGATCATACAGAGCACTGAGCACTTTTACCATACATCCTGGCTGGTTCCATTGTGTGATATAAAGCACTTGCCCTTATGTATCAAACCCACTGTCCTATAGAGTGTAAGCTTGTGAGCAGGGCCCTTTTACCCACCCAATCTCTTTGTTATTACTCAGTCTTGTTTATACTGATTGCTAAATTGTAAAGCGCTACGTAATCTGTTGGTGCTATATAAAAACCTGTTAATAAATAAGTAAATAAATAAATAAATGTTTTAAATGTTAGATGTGTAGAAGTACTTTCTTACTATGCATAGGGGCTTTCATTGTTTAAAATTTCCATCTTAAGCTGGTTACACATTGGGGCATTTTGCGACCATAATCGTGAAGATCACATGATTGAATGACAGTTTCACCAGATATCTTACCATTGTGTTCTGCCAAACGATGCTGCAGAATTGTTTGAAACAGCATCTGATCATTTGAATTTAATTTTTGGGTGATCAATGATGTTCCGATGTCTGTAAAAAACATCAGTTTGTACTGACACATGATCCTCACTGCTTCTATTTCCGTTCATATTTCTGAATAGGGCCACTTCATGGGCAATCATATCATTGGAGGAAAGATTTATTTGAACAGTTTGTAAGCGATCCTCAGGAAAGTAGACAGCTGTGTGCATGGAGGGCATCGTTGAGCATTGGACTCAATTTAAGAACATCCATCCCAACATTAAAACACACTGTTACTCCCTTAACTGCCTAGTTTGCGAACATCTCACCATTGCACACATATCTGCACATTTCTAACTTCAGAGTAGATATATTTCTAAAATACGTATTGCCTCAATACATATACTTACATTTATTATAGATTAATATCTTCTCAATTGCAATCCCCTCTAATGTTTTTCTAGGATCTTATAACACTTATTAGTTTTCTCACCTGGCTCATCTTGAGTTGCCATGCCAACAAATACTAAAAGTCTGTATCCAGAAGGCCAGCACATAGCAATTTATCTGCTGTCACATCCAATGGGGATCTTTAACAACTAAATGGAAAATATTCCCTGCGGCATTCAATTTATTTAGATAGGGAATGGCAAAACCTCCTGGACTTATTATATAGGTAAGAGCAAAATTGAACTTTGAAAGTTTAATTACTAGGTTAACCTATTTTTTGTCAATCCAAAAAAATAGCAAAATGTATATATAATATACTCCTATGGGTACACTCAATAAAGCACAATTTGGACAATATTAAAAAATATTTTCAATTTGGTGGCACTGATATTGCTATAAATTCATGGTTAAATATCTCTAATACCATTGCAGGAACAGTACATTTACAGTAAAACCGTAAAGTTTTAAACTCTTTACTATACTATACATCCACAGTGTAACATATCACATTAAGTACTGTATAGATCTAAATATTTTTAGCAGGATAATAAAATTCTTATTAATGGGAAAATTATATTTTTTTCCATAATCCTTTCATTAGGTGCTTGGTCAGCTTAGATGAACTTTTCTCTCACAATAGTAATAACTCGGGGTAAGGAGATGATCACCCTGCAACAGCGACAGGAAACTGTTTTACCAGAACCCTGGCATAGATAGATGACCACACTTCCATTACAGTGTATATGAAAGGTGGGAGGTATTTAAATAAACCCTTACATACTTGACTTCCCTTGCCCACACGAGAGATAGAATATATTGGGCATCTGGCTTTAAATCTCAGCTGTTGTTTTGCTTGGAGCTCCATGCACAGTGATAACAAGGGTCTGAATCTTTTTTTCAAGATCATTCCCAGCTGCTCTAATCATATTGGGTCAGATCCTAACCTTCGTATGACAGCCAAATTTTGCACTCCTATTGCGGAATTCGCCTGTCTTTCTTGCAGATTTCACAGAACGGAAATCCAGAGAACTGCCCGTCATTGTTGTGCATACTCTCTGTCTGCCTAAACTCCTTAAGGTGGAGGAGGGAAGCTTGGAAAATTTACAGTAGGGGCACATTTTAAGGCTTATGTGTCATATGGACTGCTGATCCGCACAAGAGTCATATGAATGCCTTATGGCACCGTAAGTTATGTAAAGACAGAGGGGAGTGACTGGGGAATTCACTCTCCTCTTCCATGCAGACTGCCAGACCTCTGAGATCTGGAAACGTTCTATTATTCTTATTCCTTTAATAATTTTCTTCCTTAATGATTAACAAAAATGGTGAGCAGCACGGTGGCTTAGTGAGTAGCACTTGTGTCATAAAGCGCTGAGGTCATGAGTTAAATTCCTGGACTGGGAATGTGGAGTTTGTATGTTCTCCCCATGGGTTTCCTCTGGGTGCTCCAGTTTCCTCTTATGGGATCCCTTATCATAGTTCTAATTTATAAGCTCTAATGAGATGCAGGAAGAAAGGAGCATGGCCTTATCACGTGTCTTATTTTGGAATTGTTTTTCATTTTGCAGTTGCTTGTTTTGCAGTTCAAAGTTGGCAACCGTGGCCGCTGTGTGGAGATAATGGGCCTGATCCAGACCTACGCCCGCGAGCGTAGCGTATGATCGCCCGGGCGTATAAACTTTCACGCCCATGACACTCCCATTGATTGTACCGACTTACGGCGGCTGAACCCTACCCTAACTTTTTCAAGCGTCCGTGCGAATTTTCGTACCGATACGCTGGTCGTGCGGGGCTTAGCACGCCCATACTGTACAATTTAAATGGCTATCTCCGCCTCTGTGTAGTAACTTGAGCGTCCGGACTATCGTCGTACAAAATGCACGCCCCTTGGGCGAAAAATACGCTCAAAATACGCTCGCTGTACGCTCATGTCCTTCGGACGACCGGAAGTTGTCATACTGCACATGCGCAGTGCGTTTTTTCGCCCGGTTTTACGCTCCCGACCAGCGTACGCTCGGTCATGGGCGTAGGTCTGGATCAGGCCCAATGTGTAAGTACATGCAGCAGATTCCACATTTCAGTCTCCTTAGAAAAGGTGCGTAACATTCCCGCTGCAATGTCAGTATAAAAGGCATATACCTATTATTTTAGACAAATGTTAAATAGTGATGAGGTGACGGACTGGACTTTGCATTTGTAAACTTTATTACTTAGCACATCTTGCAACTGAAAGATGAACAGATGGTCTTCCTGCAAAAAGCTGATTTTTAGCAAAGTTAATGTTGTTACTGTGAAATAGAAAACAAAATACAAAATCTGTAAGGCAAATTACTTTGTTACAATTCTTAAATGTATTGTACACAGAAAAAAGAAAATAATGGCAGTTTCATCATTATGATATCTGCTAGCAAAGTAAAAATAATAAGTCCATTTTTTATTCCATATATGTGTAGACTTTCATTTGGGTCTAACTGCAGTTGCATGAAATTCTTTTGAATATTATTTGATCTCAGTGTGTTTGTGACAGTGACAGCATAAAAGGAGAGCAGGAGGATGATACAGCATGGGACAGTGAAGTAGACACAATGCTGGAAGAGGACACAGCAAAGAAAGTAAAGGTATTTATTCACCCCTGAATGGCTTCCACAGGCAGTCTACAACTGTTTCCCCTGCAAGGGTTTAGTGAATCTATGAGATTTGCTGGCAACCATTGGGGAGGTAGCTCTGGCTTACAGCAGTGAGCCAATCGTGGCTTACTGCTGTGAGCCAATCGTGGCATGCCATAACTGGCTTTGCCCCCTCACTGCAACTTATCAGGAAAGAAAACTGGAAAGAAGAGGAATCAAGTACAGAAAGAGCCGAACAGAATGGAAGTAGCGTTGGAAGAAGAACACAAGACAGCAATTGAGGCAGTGAGTGTCTATATGCAAAAGAACTTCACTTGATCTCTATTGCCTTCTATCTTGTGCAGATGAGTATGGTACTACAGCTCCTGCATACACCCCAGGACACTGAGCTAAAGCCTCTATGCAATTAGCAGAATGCATGCCTGGGTGAAGCCTTGAGGGCAGGCACTTGAGCAGTTCATTACCCTAGGCAACAAGCAGCTCATCTGGCACTACCACCTTTTTCCAACCAGTCTAAGCTTGGACTGAGGTCCTAATCCTCACTGGACCACATCTTGTCAGTCAGGAGGAGCGACACTGCAATATTCACTGGACTGGGAAGTTGTTTATAGACAGCAATCTGTACAGAGAGGACTAAGCACTGTTTATACAGAACATGGCAACAGCGGACAGCTTAGTGCTATCTGCACTGAAAGACGCTGACCCCAAGCAGATGCACCATGAGAAGGGTTGTGGCCATATTGGAGTCACTGGGACTCTGAAGTCACCCAGTCTGTTGCAACGCTGGAGCAGTTTGGACAGCTGTTAGATGCATGTGCAAAACATCAGCCTGACTGCACTGTACATTTGCTGTTCTTCACATGCTTAGTCCACCATCGCGGTACACATGTACCTGATGGAGGGGGAAGCGCAAACCTCTTTATTGTGGTAACCTTTACTCACTTCCTACTACAAGGTTTCTCCTGTGATGCTACCCATTAGAATTATTTTATGCTTGATCAGTGTTTCCCGACCTCTCAAATCTTTAAATACTCTCTAAAACCTACTTGAACGTTCTAAACTTCTAATTTCTAAGTTTTAAGTTTACAGATGTTACAAACAAATACAAATCAAAGGGTCTGACTCTTAGTTAATAAAGTCACCTGACTATAATGTGTTTGCGGAAGACAGGTAATTTTCTGGCAGCATGCATGCGCGCACCAGATGTTTTGAGAGAGTGGCGGGTATAGGCATGCAGGAAACTCCGCACGTGAGAGGCTATTGACAGGAGAGTTCACTCTCCACTCATGTTCCGAATAAATGACCCCCATACTTATGGAAAATGCACAGAGGTTAGGACCAGGTCCATAATACTCAACTGTCAACATTCTGACCTGTCAATGTCAAGCCCCCAGTCACCTTAGCGACTGCTCCAAAAAAATGTATTTATTAACTAACACTTTGCTTTAAAATAGCACAAAATTATTTTTTTAACATGTAGCTAAAATATATTGTAAATTGAACGTTATTAAACTGCGTGACACAAAATACCAATGCACGAAGTTTAAAATATTCACACACATTACCAAACAAAATTAATTGAACATATAGTAAAATCTTCTTTATATTCCAAATTTAGTTTAATAAATAATGAGACATTTCACATAGACTTGATAAATATTTAAAAATTATGTTAGCCTACAGTTCAGTTCTTCATAAATCAAATAATAATTCCTTTATTCCCCAACAGAAGATTAAAACTACAGAATTCTCTCTAACTTCAGTGCCAAGGTTAGTATATTTTAAGGCAATAGCATAAATACCAGAAGTGTAGTCGCTATGGGGCATAGAGGTGACGTTCACTGTTCCAGGAAGGGAGCCATCGATCCTGCTACACTATGCTGTGCCTCCCCCACCCCTTGCCCACCATGGACCTTGGTTTGCTTTGAGTGGGTGTCATTTCCACACACACAAACACACACATATATTATACATCTAAAAAGCAAGTAGCAATTTTAGCCCTTATGCCCAGATTAAACTTGTAAAGTATCAATCATGTAGTACAGGATAGGAGGTGTTAGGGTGAAGAACAGTAATAGAAAATATAAATACACTATTCTAGGAAATTGTGGGGCTTATCCAGAGTTTAAGAGAAAGAGCAAAACAGGCACAAATGTAGATCAAGGTTGCCGACTTTGTAAAACTTCCCTCAGGGAGAACCCAGAGGGAAGCCATAGATTTCAGCAAGGGGGTAGGGCTTAATGACACTATTTATGCAAATCACATAAGTAAACCCTGCCCCCTGTCAATCACTTCTGTAATCTCTAGTGTTCTGGGTGCGGGCGGGGCTTGAAGACATCATCAAGTCCCGCCCATCCATAGTAATTCTAGGGATTACAATAGATATCGGTAGTTGGTCGGGATTTGCAGAAGCTTTGCCAGCTCCCCCGGGGATACCGGGAGACCTGCCTATATATTTTGTGAGTCTCCAGGATAGTCCAGGAGAGCCGGCAACCCTGATGTAGATAAACCTGTTGCAAGGAGAGGGGTGCACATGAATTTACATCTTTTACTTGCTGGGAAACTACTTTACTTTTTCATATAGAACTACTGGATAGCATTATGTTTAATCTCTAAAGTTCTTCAGAAGGAACCGATATACAGAATGTTGTGACTTTATTAAAGGAAATGGATCACAAATATAAATGAAACATAACAGGCTCAATATAAAAAAATACAAAAATTATAGGAATGCCAGATACTAAGATATAGTAGTGTTGAGGCATATACTAGAACTGATAAAGTACAAATGGCAGGTTCCATTAATTAATCCAAAACAGGACCACAATAACAGACACAAACATATGGTACACAAGGGTTGCTGTATATGGTAACATAAGG
>WWET01002525.1:183636-196614 GCA_011038615.1 Limnodynastes dumerilii
AGGAATGCGGCGGGTGGGAAACCTTTTTTTCTGCCAAGGGCCATTTGGATATTTATAAAATCATTTGAGAGCTATACAAAATTAGTCTGCTATATTTGGTCAAAAATTTAATGAACTCCTCCCTAATGTGATGGCTGGAACTGTTTCCCTTTGGTGAGAAGTATGATGTTAGCTGGTATTGGTATGATGTTGCTACTCGCATCTGGTTTTCCAGGTTTGCGCCAGTCAGTCTTCCCCCTTTTCTCTCTGTTTTTTTTCAGTCACCCCTTTTCTTCCTCTGCTTTTCCTCTTTTCTCTCTTCTGTCTCTCTTGTTATTCCTCTTTGTATTCTCTTGTGTTGCTGCAGTACTACTGACCACAGATACAGGTCATCTGATTTTTTTTTTTTGGTCTTGTTTTTTTTGTATTTTTTTATAGATTTTTTTTTTTATAGATTTTTTTTTCTTGGTTTTAATTTTTTGGTGTTTGAGGGCTGAAACATATTACGTTCTCCACCCCTGGATTAGAGCTTGTAAGGTACTAATAACAGGTTCCAGAGACAGACACGGGCAGAAAATAACAAAGAATAAATACAGCATAATAAGCAAGGAAGTAAAGGTAAGTAATAACAAAGGGGCTGATTCAGAGATGGGATTGCGAAAAGATCGCAAATATACGCACCTTTGCTAAGATCTTAGCAGGTTCCATCCCACTGCATAAACAGACACTCCCCTTGCAAACAGCGGTGGATCTTAAACTTAGACCACCATTGACTTGCCTTAACTATACGCTGTCATTTGGGATCTTAAGTGACGTGGGAGCGTTCATTTAAGATCCTAAGTGTCAGTCCTCGCCCACTTTCCCTCATTTCCCTGCCTCCCCCCGCCCATTTCCATGCAAATCCTTAAGATCTTAAAGATTCGCAGCACTTAAGATCTTAAGTGCTTGCGTGCGATTCAAACCTACGCTCTTAGCGAACTTACGCTCCTAACCGCTACGTAAACGGCGTTGCACTATTACTACGCATGCGCAGTTTTGCGAATTTTCTAGGATCTTAAATATACGCACCTAAGTGCCGTGGAAATCGCATCTCTGAATCAGCCCCCAAAGACTCAGACAGATAAACCAGAGTGACACAGACAAGATTCCAGCAGGGATCAAATAGGTAACACAGCAGAGAAAAGTAGACATGGACCTGGATTCAGAGCTGCAGTGCACTTACACCTTTTTTTTAGGTGCAAATGTGTAAACCTGAGCAATACTATGTTGAACTGCAAGGGGAGACCTGGATTTAGATTTTGGGAGTAAGGGTAAAACAGGTGCAAGTGTCAAGCTCAGCTATACCATTTTGCAAAGTAAGGGGAGCTAATTAATCATAAATCTTTTACATGCAAGGAAAAATACATTACTTTTGCACACTGAACTTAAATACTGTATAGCTTTATGTTTAATCTATGAAAGAGAGTTAAGCTAAGAAATTTCACCTCTTAAATATAATTTTTTTTTGCACCTAGAAAAATGTGTAAGTGTAACTGAATCAGCCCTGAATAGAGCTTCAGTAAATACAGGAAGCTAAAAATGTCTAGCCCTCTGCTCAGTGAGGAGATGGTATTAACACCCACAGAGCAGGTGCTTGTAATTATACACAAGTCCAATAATGACATTTGTGGCATCCCTGCAGTGTCTCGAGAACTGTGTGTGATGTGCGGGGTGCTTTGGGCAGCGTAAGCAGTGGGAGCTAGTGTGAGGCTGTTTCTAGGCAGCAGCCAGAAGACAGCCAGCTGGTGTTTGAGGGAGGTGGCCTGGGCAACGGTCAGCTGACAGAGGCATGCAGTGATTCTGGAAAGATCTAGGAGGTCTGTTAGACTGGCAGTTGGTGTGAGGTGACTTAGGAGGAAGGCAGTGACAGGAAGCAGTTGGTGCAGTGAAGGAGACAGCTGAGATTTTGGAGAGAGCCGTGTTTATCGGAGGAGACGGTGACAGAAGGTGGCGATTGCAGAGGTGGCGCTGTGAACTGAGAGACATCAGAGGTATCGGAGGTGCTGTGAGGGAAACAGAGGGGCTGAGAGGAGACAGAGGAGGTGCTGCACAACGGGAAAAGCCTTAATAGAACTGGAGGTGTTGGAGAAAGAACTGTGCACTGGGGAAATCATTAGCAGTATTGGAAGGTGCCTGAGAGAGAGAGCTGTATATTGTGGGAAGTCTTCAGAGGTGTCGGAGGGATGCATTACAGAAAGTGAAAAGGGTAGAGAAAGTACTGTAGAGACTTCTATGGAAGAGTAAAGCTACTGCTGAGTGTAGTAGGAAGAACAGGTGTATACATTTGGGAAGAAGAGGGGAAATTGTTGAGAAGCTATATTTTTTTGAAGCAGAGACTTTGATAACTCTTCTTACCTTCATTAAATTGGTAGCTTGAGAAAACATTACTATTAACCTGAACTTTTCTGCAAAAGAATTTAATATGTGAACTTTATATGTAATTTCAGAACTTTAGCACTATACAAAGTGATTTATAGTTTGTACGCGTGATTAATTAGTTTACAATCTCACTATTAGTAATTATAAAACGACTATTAAAAAAATAGGTTATACTGCTATAAATGTTTTAGAATTGTATTTTAAGGTCATTTTAGCAATAAGGAAGTTTCAACTAAATAAAGTAGAGAATAATACTAGTTATTTTCCAAAGTTGAAGTAAACCAAGTGTTCCATTTATTGACATTGTTGCTATTAATTGTATCTTATTTATTGTGCATGATTCTTGAAATGTCATTCATGATTCGCAAGAATTTGTGATATTGAAACATAATTGCTATTTATGCTCTGTGTAACAAATGTAAAGAAGTCTTCTGCTTATCTTTAAACCAAATTTTAAAAAGTAAAATAATTTTTACTAAACGCTGGTGTGCAGCGATTCTGAGTTTTCTTTTGTTGTCTTACCTCTCTGCAATCCACATCCACATCCACTACAACTATTATTTTATTACCTGTAGCCCTTACCACCCGGTTATCACACATGAGGTAATTGTCCAACAACAAACACTAGGGGCTCTATTTACAAAAAAACGATTTTTGCAGGCGAGATGAAATCACCACGATTAGCCCTTTAAAAAATCGCAGCAACTCGCGTGAGTTAAAAAAAAAAACCTAAGTGCTGCATGGCTGAAAGCCTTAGCCATGCTGTGCTGATAGAACTACAAGGCTAAGCATTAGTCCAGGTAGAATGAAAAACTAACACCTCTAGATATCAAGCCGGTTCCAGTTAAAATTCTGTAATTGGAATTATGCGTTAGTCATGCAAAGACCTTGCAATACCAACTGGAATTCTCTCATGAAGCATGAAGTTACTGTATCTGAAATTATATCATCAATATGCAATATATACAACATTGTAATTATAATTTTTAAACACAAATTGTGTTTTTTTTCCCCTTAAGTTTTCTAACAATAAAACTATATTTTTTGCTGTTAGACCAGTGGTCAAGGGTTTTAAAAATGAAAGAGAGAAACTGGTATATTGTATTTTTTGAAACATTAACTGTACCAGTTTTTTTTTTTGCTTATTTACAAAAAGTTAAGGCCTTTCAAATACTTTACATGTACTTTATACCCTTGTTCTGATATATAATCCCTAATTAAACTAGGCTGACAATTTTGAGTACTCTGGGTTTTATTATGAAAGCAAAACAATATAAAATATAAAAAAAAAACTATAATAGTCCAAAACAAAATAAAAAGTTTCAATTGCCTATAACATACATCTAAGAAAATATTCTGGGAAATGGATATTGATTGCTTTACTTAAAGATGGAACCAGAGATATAAATCAATAGGATAGGATTGGAAAAATATTAATTTCCACTGTAATAGAACTCTATGCTTATACTTTCTCCGTTTCTCTCTATATCTGGAGACTCAGAGATTATAAGAACTGTGGTCAAATTGCTTTGATATTTAGCATGCTTTCTTCAACCCCAAACAGCTAAAATTGCAAGAAATACTATGTAATTTTAGACTATTAGCAATGAATTCTATAATGAAAAAGAAAACTTTTCTAAATGTTATTTCCTCAAATGTCCAGCTTTCTATATATAGGCAGCATAAAGAGTTCTGTATGTGGACTATTTTGTATCTTGTCTAGACCCTAGAATACAGTTTAAAAATAAAATACAGGAAGAAAGTGCATCCAGGTAAGCATAAACCACATTTTACATAATAAATACAGCATCAGAGATGATTGACACACTGTCTACAGGTGTCATAAATATTAACTCAGTTTTTAATGTTACATTATATTTTTACACTGCACGTATACAGGCTATTTTTAGACATGAACCTACTGATAATTCATTAACTTGTTTCCTCTAGGGGTCTTTATCCCAAATACTTTCCAGATGCAAGTTTATAAGGTGTGAAAATGTAGCAAAGAGATGAAAAATTTACATATTCTACTTTTTACTATTTAAAGCTGATAAATAAGATGTGTAAAGAAAAATTAAATGTAGTACATAGATCAACACCATTTTCAGAAAAATAATTGGTTTAAAACTAAAGCAAATCAGATTCCATTAAATTAGAGGGCAAATTATACTTGTATGTCATGCTCTAGCTCTGTGCATAGGCATACGCTTCAATACAAGATTGATCAAATTAAGGACAGTTATACTAGAGTGCAAAGAAATGGAGAACCACATATTAATGGACAGTGTGATTGCAACATCACAGTCGTGTTTTAACCTGGAGATGTGTAAAAACCCCTTAAACTTCCTATGGCTGACAAACCGCCCCTCCCAACAAACCAACACCTGAAATAAAAACACAGACACATTGCTGGATTTTAAAAGTGGGCATCATTTTATTGATTAGAATCGAACGGACTATAGAATTTAGAGGTAGGTGGCTGCAAATAACAGGTGGGGAACAGCAGCAAAAATGGTGTTATTAAACAAAAAAGGCATCCCCGGTCTAAAAGCACCCCCCAGGTAGGGATCAAACTGAGTATTAACCCCCCTTCACCGTGCACGCTACCAGCGATAGAAAGGAACCCCGCCATATGGCTTGACCTCCTTTCGTAATCCAGGGGTGTACCTATCCCTACCAAGAAAAACCCCTTCCCCATGCGCTAAGTAATGTTGCTGTTCCCAACAGCTACTGCCACAGCGAGCTACCCTCAAGAAGCCTCGCCCACCAAGCTAGCTGTCCGAAAAAAAACCCAAAAGATTACTAACAAATAGTACTGTACCTAGATTGGAAAAGTGCACCCCATCGCCCCTAAATAAGCCGGCATTGTCGTGAGATATATTAGAGTGGTAAATAATTTTCCCTCTAATGTCGTACACGAATTTAGTAAGCAAACAGTTAATTTTCTTCCGTGTACAGTCGATGGCGCAAATAGAGCCAGGACTGTGCCACTACCGACGTGGGATGATATGGGACCAGCATAAGGCCATGTCTGGGTATGCCTTGCGAACAGCCAAGAGGTCTCTCTTAGCTGTTTTTTGCAGAACGCACAATTTAACGTGACCGAGATCGTTTCCGCCTAAATGAACTATCAAACAATCGGGAACACCAAACATGTCGAAAGCTTAACAGTTTGACAGTCGAGGAAACATGTCCCATCACATTCCCCTGACGCAAACCAAACAACATCCCACCCCGCTAAACCACAAGGTGCACCTTGCCTTTCAATAAATACTCAGGCCCAATGTATGTAGGAGTGACTAAGGACCAGGGCCCGCCGACCCTGTGTAATCAGACCTGCAAAATAAATCACTCTATATAATTAGAAAACAATAAGACACCATATAACTTATGCAACAACCGTTATTACAAACTACCCAGGCACTGACTTATAGCACTAACAATATAATAACAAAGAAAAGGGAAAAAGGGGAAAAGGAATGGGGAGAGGGGAACTGGAAGAGTCAGATCGAAACCAACGGGGCAAAGACTCAAAAACCTCCAGGGTGAGTCACGGCCAATCAGCCACCCTTCTAATGAGGAAAAAAGGAGAAAGTCCACAGTGCTCCCTTAGAAGGCAAGAGATTGGTAGTCTGGCTCGTCCTGACTCGGGTACCGCCCACTAGCTTAACACTATCATACATAATGAAAAATCATCACAAAATTAAGTCGGTCTCACATACTTTTTATATGCCCGTGACTTCTATCCTCCCAATAGCCCATTCTGAAAGAATGGGTACCGTAATGTGCAGGGTCCATGCCAAGCCTACTGATGCAGCTGTTGAGAACTGCAGAAAATTGGTAGCGAGCGAAAGGAGACCCATCCCTATGATCCAGCCAGTTCTAACCCCCGGAGTGAGCCTCCTCTACGTATTGTCGGGCTAAAGAAACTGGACAAGTATTGCTGTCCTTGAAAGGTTTCAAATTTATTAAACGCCCCTTTTATGTTTGGTCTGTCTTGGACTTATGGACCAGGCAGATAATGGCGTGATCCGCAACACGCACATTACGACAGAGCAAACCTGAACCCATCGCCATTTTGCTAGACACCACAAGCTCAGAGACGTGAAACGCACCGAAAAACGCCCACGAAAACGCAACCCGATAAAGACCGGCCTTGAAAGTATCCCAGGCTACTTCTAACACTACATTAAGCAAATTACGCAGCATCTGCCTACTGAAAGGCTGTCGCGTATTAGGACCAGATGGTCTCCTCCACGCCCTGCCCTTCAGTACATGAGAAATAAGAAAGCCCTTGGTAATATCTCACCCTTCAATTAATTTGGAATAGAATGCAACCCCTGCCAATTAGGATGACATGGACACCTTGGACCTGCCCACCTGATACTAATTCCATAACCAGTCTAAGAGGGCAGCTCGGACCGACTTACCTTGCCCACACTTGGCTTCCTTGTAGGACAACTACTGTTGCCATGCCAGCTGGTATTTCCTCAGCGTGGTCGGGGCCAGGGAGCTGTCTGCCAGAGACCTTAAACTGGCTGAACAATCTGCCAAAGATGAGACGGGCATGACAAGCCAGACGCCTGGGCCTGCGGCGCCAGCTCCCTGAACCTGGGCCAGTCAAAACGCGAAAATGCATCATCAATACCATTATTAACTCCTGGGACGTGGTGGGCACGAAACTAATATATATTAGTTAAAATATTTAACTTTAAACAAAGAAGCACTAAATACCTAATTATACTGATTGCTGGTGGGGAAGATGCGCTCTGCTTAGTGATGGCTTGAACCACTCCTAAATTGTCACACCAGAACAAAATGTCTTTATTCTCGAGGGCAGTAGCCCATAAGTCGACTGCTACGACAATGGTGAAGAACTCCAAAACCAACAAGTTGGCAGTTGGCCCTGAACTAACCCACTCAGGAGGCCAAGACGCAGCACACCAATCGCCCTTGAAGTAGGCTCCAAATCCTACAGCTCCTGAGGCATCTGTGAACAGCTTGAGTTCATAATTCGATGCTTTTGGAGAAAGCCAAATCCTGGTCCCGTTAAAATCGCTCAAGAAATCCAGCCACACCTTCATGTCATCCCTGATACCAGCTGAGAGGTGAACAAAATGATGTGAACATTTGACACGTGTCGTGGCCTTTGCAAGGCGCCTGCAAAATATCCGCCCCATCAGGATAACAACGCAGACGAAGTTCAAAAGAGGACTGCACCTTCTGAAGCGGGGAACGACGTCTTGCACGCATGTCGCTTAGTGAGGACTGCAGTCTATCAATCTTGTCGGCGGAAAGACGCCAATACCCCTCCATTGTGTCAATTTTGATGCCTAAGTACGACAAACAAGTGGTGGAACCCTCCGTCTTGTCAGCAGCAACGGGTATCCCGAAATGCCAAAAAAGAGCATTGGCAAAAAACGTAGACATCCATTAATGCGGGACCGACAAAAAGAAAATTTTCGAGGTAGTGCGCCATGGAAGAATGCTCCAACCGACATTGACCAGTGTAAGAAAGAGCTAAACTTCTCAAACAGCGCACATGAAATCATGCATCCCATTGGTAAACAGCGATCAACGAAAAGCCCCTGCGGCAACCTGAAACCCATAAACCTAAAGCAATCAGGATGCAACAGGAGAAGACGAAGCGCTAATTCAATAACCAGTTTCACCATAAGCGCACCTGGACTGTTTTCCCATATGATTTCCGCGGATGTGAACAACTGGTATCGAATCGAACAAGCGTCCGGATCGATAGCATCGTTAAGTGACTGGCTCTCAGGATATGACAGATGCTGGATTAGGCAAAACTTTCCAGGAGATTTCTTGGGAACCACATCTACCGATGACAAAATTAGATCCAGAAGAGGGGGAAAAGGGAAAGGCTCAGCCACGTGCCCCAAACGCACCTCCTCCATGACCTTAGATAAAACCACTTCAGGTAAAAATATAGCAGACCTTTGGTTACGCTTCCCCCCAGTAATCAATTGACCCCTAATTTGCAATCTAAAACCAACCGTAAAACCATTGCTAAGCAAACGCTAATCGCCTCAGCCTTAACTGGGGAGGACGCCCTGTCCAGCCACCCTATTTGGTGAAGGAGATAAGGCTCGTTGTCCCGCAAAAGATGACCAAGGAGGGAATGGCCTGGGGGCGTTATACTCCTTAGCAAAGGAAGGCAAACATGCGTGTCTATACTTTCAGCTGACCCCTCTCATGCATCACCCATTGTTAAAGGTGAAGCACTTGCCCCTACCTGTAGTGAAGAATTGGGTCCGAAAGGACGATTGAGCCCCTCAGCGACTTTCTTAGGCGGCTGTGAAACTCGAAGCCATAGTGCCATATCATGTGAACCAAACGCAATACTTTTCCAGCCGTCAAATTTCTTACGGAATCGCTCATCATATATGATCCATAGACCAGCCTGCGCATTGGCGTGTCTATCCTGTATCACATACAGGTACTTCCAGACGTCTATGTATTTTATTGGCCTGCGCTCCAAATAGCACGTGGTGAAAACGACGAACCCTCCCAGCCAGTTAACAAAAGTTTTATAGGCGTCTTCGCCCATGCCAACTTTGGCTTTAGCCACCGCCAGGCCTTTTTTGCCTTTATACTTCACGCAAAACATGTCAACGTATTGACCCTTGTTAATGCGCTCCCTGGATGAAGTGTGAATGTCCCATGAAACCTCTGTAATGTCACATAGGACAAGAGGGGGGCCAGAACCTTTGCGGGGGGCTTCCTGTCCCTTGGACCCTGCGAGCCTAGACCTCTTTTTATCAACCCCTTTCTCTAGTGTCTTTTTAAGTAACTTTATTACTTTACTTGGGCGTATCTGCAAATCAGACGACCCTGCACTAGAGCTGATTGTTCCTACCGATGAACCTTCCCCTCCTGATAAGTGTGGCTTTACGACATTTTGCAAATAACCAACCAACAGCCGATGCTCCCTGCCGAGAGGTCCCTGGCAGCTCATCTTTTGGGGTCGAGCCCCTGGGGTCCACCTGCAATTCCAATATGACACCTGGGAAACAAAGCGCGTTAGAAACCACAGTAGTAATTTCCTTGTCCGCAGGCACGTTAGCCCTACCCGCCGCAGGAGGTTGCACTGATTGCTCTGGACCAGAAGCCGCAGCGCTAGGGAAACTCGGCAAGAATGGGTGTGGATAAGGGAAGGGCATGTATGGGTACTGATAATTGGCCGCAACTGGTGGCACTGACATCTGGGACCCCGCTTGCATCTGCCAAGTGCCTGCATTACAAAGGGTGGGGTAGGATAGGGGGGCCAATGTGCAACTGGGTATGCAGAAAAGTTGCCACTGAAATGCTGAGGGGGAACAGGGTTCATCGTCACTGGTGACAGTGGATAAATCACTGGGGAGAGCGGAGTCAGGAGCACGCTGTGAACGCAGCTCCCTGGCTCTCAGATTAACATTGGTGCTGCAGTGGTGTTGCTGGGAGCGAGATTCACCTGCCGGACCCCACCGCTGACCCCGGCCCGCCTCCCACGGGTACCGGAGATGCTGCTGCTGACTTCTGGTGACGTCACCGGCCAGTGACATGAACTAGAAGTGCCCTCCAGTGCCGACGGAGAATCCTGCAAGCGTAATGGAATTGAGCGGGAGCGGATAAGCCATTAGCAAACCACAATTAAGATGAAGGTAAGTGAAAAAGAGAAAAGGGGAGAGGAATAAGGGCAAGAAATCGAAGAGAGTTTTTTGTTCTGTGTTTTGGATTTCACGGTTTTAAAATGTACCGAATATCAGTTTTTGTTACTACATTAGGATTAATGGACCATATTCAGAGATCTGTTTTTAAAAGAGTACGCAATTAAACACACGCACGTAGCAAGCCAACACCCATGACACTCCCCTCTCCCAGCTGCGCAAACGTAGACTTACACCTCCATAGACCACCCTGATCTTTACGTGTGTACTTATGTGCATATATGTCTTCCGTGCGTGCGATTCTTTATAGTCGCGCCCTCACGTGTTTATTTAAAGGCCTCCCTCCACCCACTTTCATGTAAATTTTTAAGTACATATTTCAACCCTGCCCATCTGTACGTATGTCCCCAAGTGCGATTCACATGTCCGTGCCTAAAGCACTTCCGTGCATGTATTCTACGTAAGTTACATAAATAAAGTTACTACACATGCGCAGTTAAACTGTACCTAAAAATACGCACGCAACTCCACGTGAAAACGGATCTGTGAATACGGCCCCCTCTCTTTAACCTTCATTTGTGTATTTTTCAATTGTGTAATGATTAGATAAATGAGTAGAAGATTAGGTAATGACTATATTCATGGTATATGTATGGAAAAGCAATGTCAGATTAGACAGAGGATTAAATACGGAGATGTAATATTTCATTTGATAGATTAAAAAAATAAAATCTTCCTTTACCTCTGATCACTGTTAGACGAGTTCAGAATAGCAAATATCCTACCTAAATCAGCTCCCTTTATGTGTCACCAGTAATATTAATACTGGGACAGCATTGATTTTTGGGAGGTTAATAAATAAATAAATAAATAAATCTGACACTTTGGACAGGAGAGAGGAGGAGAGGTAAGGAGAGGAGAGATAGATTTAAGTGGAAAGAGAGATAGATTTGAGTGTCGTCAGCATAGAGGAGGTAGTGAAAGCCAAAGGAGCTGATGTGGTCACCCATAGAGGAGGTATAGAGCAAAGAGGGAAGGGGACTAAGAACTGAGCCCTAGGGAACACCAATGGTAAGAGTGGTAGGGGAGGAGGAGCAGGGTGTTGAGACAGAGAAGGAGCTTTCCGAGAGATAGGAGGAGAACCAGAAGTAGACAGTGCCATAGAGGCCGAGAGAGTGAAGGGAGTGGAGCAGGAGTGGGTAATCAACAGTGTCAAAGGCTACCAATAGATCCAGGAGGGGTGTGGGTCCCCTTAGCAAATGGCCCTATTTTGAAAAAGGGCCGTTCACCCACAGCCAGTTCCGAACTGGCTGGGATATTGATTGCTTGATGAGGCATAGCAATTGATCCCTGGAGTACCGAACACAGTGCTCCGATAGCTGTTTCTACCTACCCACTCCCTAACCTAAACCCTAAGTCTCCCCCTCGCAGCCTAACCCTAAGTCCCTCCCGCAGCCTAACCCTAAATATCCCCCGAAGCCTAACCCTAAGTCACCTCCACAGCCTAATCCTAAGTCCCCCCATGACACAGCCTATCCCTATGTCCCCAGTGGCAGCTCTTCCAAATTGCATACTCACTACTTCATAAAAAATTTATTTTGAATTAGAAATAGGGATAGCTGAACTTTCGGCTGTCCCCAATTCACAATGCAAGCCCTCGCAGCAGGGACTCACAACGATCCAGGAGGATGAGAAGAGAGATGCGGCTCCTTTGGCAGAGAGGAGATCGTTGGTGACCTTAGTTAGGGAAGTTTCATGACGAATGGAGGGGTGAACACAAGTTAAAGACAGTCCAGGATGGAGTTTCGTTGAGATAGCTGATTAGATGGTTGTAAACAAGCCGTTCAAGCAGCTTTGAGGCGAAGGGGAGAAGGAAATTGGGTCAGTAGTTTGAGGGTGAAGTGGGGTAATGGTTAGGTTTCTTTAAGGATGTGGGAGACAAGGGCATGTTGAAATGGGGAGGAGAAGAAGCCAGAGGAGAGGAATAAGTTGATTAGGTAGGCAAGATGAGAGCAAGAGAGAGGGGGAGACTGGAAAAGATTAGAGGGGATCAGATGAAGAGGGCATGCTGACGAAGAGGACAATAAAAGAAAGGAGTGGACTTCTTCAGGTGATAAATGTAGACATAGGGAGGTGGCAGAGAAGAAGATGAGTGGGTAGAGATGGAGGGGAAGGGGAGGTGATGGTAGAGGAGATGGAACTCCTGATGGAGTCAATCTTTGAAGTGAAAAATGTGGCAAAGTCAAAGGCAAAAGAGGTGGAGAGGCAGAGAGAAGAGAGTTGAAGGTGGCAAAGAGGCGGCGGGGGTTAGAGGACTGGGAGAGAATAAGGGACTCATCAAGGATTCAACGACTGCTTGATGAGGGCGAGGGTGCAGCTAAAAGAGGAGAGGATGAACTTGAAGTGGAGAAAGTCTGCAAGGTGACGGGACTTCCTCCAGAGACTATCCTCAGTATGGGAGCATTTTGTTAGGAAGCAAGTGACTGGGGAGTGCCAGGGTTGGGGGTTGGTGCAGCAAAGGGAGACAGAAGAGGGAGGGCAGGCAGCATCTATGGTGGAGGAGAGGGTATTGTTGTAAAGAAAGGTGGCTAGGTTAGGGTAGGACATGGTAGACATGGGCGCGGGGGGGGGGAATCAAGGGATTAGGTGAAATACACAACTTCAAAGGAGTTGAGGTTCTGTCGGGAGAGAATATGTTTAGGTAAGGGAGGGAGAAGGTGAAGGAGACAAGGTAATGAGGGACAAATCTATAACAGGGAGCATGAGCGGGAGAAATTGAGGTCAAAGGAGTGGCCCAGGTTGTGGGTGAGTGGATGTGGAAGTCCACTGTGATAGACAAAGGGAAGAGGAAAGGAAGAGAATTTTGGCATTGCTGGGGTCTGAGGGGTTGTCAAAGGGGATGTTGAAG
>WWET01002525.1:210975-223083 GCA_011038615.1 Limnodynastes dumerilii
CCCAGAAAGCCTCACCGTGACCGCGGTCTCTGGCCCACAAACTCCGCTCTGTCAGTGTGCTGAACCTCAAGATGGACATGAGGCTGGACCTGATGTATGACCTCCTCCTGCGCAAGTACTGATGCCGAGCGTGTTGCCTCTGCGTCCAGAATTGCGCCCTTTTCCTCTGCAAATCACAGTGCAACATCTGGCACAGTGTCAGCAGCTGGAACAAGCTTTCATTTGCTGTTGAAAACAGCAAAATGCACCACAAAACCATGATGTCAGGGTTACAGAGCACTAGCTCGTCAGCCATCATCAAGGACAGTGGAAATAAAATGGCCACTGAATGCTGACATCATCTGCATGTGCAACAGTAACGTCCCCTTTAAATGAGGTCACTTTTTTAAGCCAATCAGAGGCACTATCTGGAATGATTGACACTTTACTTTCAAGGCAGACCCGGGTTATTTGTTGGTAATGTGAAAAGGACAGACCCGGGAAATTCCCGGGTTTTTGGCTGGACTTATAACGCGGTTTTGAAAATGACACGGCAATGCTGCCAGGAAAAACCCGGGTACAAAATACCGGGTTTTTCAGAGATGGTAATGTGAAAGCGGTATTAGAGAGAAAGCATATCCAGAAGAAATACTGGAAATGTCCTATAAAAAAACGTTAGAACTAGATAGAGGTGAGCTTCTGAACTATAAAAAACAGAAAAAAAGGAAACATCAAAAGTTAACGTTTTTCTCTACCTTTAACTGTGCATCTAATAAAATAAGTAAAATAATCCAAAAAAATTACAATACTTTAAAACTTGATCCCAAGTTAAAATCTATAATTCCCCCGAAACCTGGCCTGACATTTCGAAAGGCCAAAAATTTAAAAGACCTTTTGGCACCGAGCTTTTTTCAAAATAAGAATAAAAATACAAACAGAAATATGAATAATAAAAACCCCCAAGTAGATAATGTTAACACAGAAATGAATCTAAAATTAAAACCTAAAGGATCATACAAATGTGGTAACAAGATCTGCACAACTTGTAATGCAATACAAAAAGCAACTCATTTTGTATCTTCTATAACAAAGAAAACATATGATATTAAATCTTATATCAATTGCTCAAGTAAATATATTGTATACCTGCTTTCTTGTAAATGTGGGATACAATATGTTGGGCGAACAACTCGCAGTTTGAAGACTAGATATATGGAGCATCGGAGAAATGTGACAAAACAAAATTTGAAAAGTACGATAGCAGTACATTTTAAAGAATGTTGCAATTCAGACACATCTCATCTAAAGGTGATAGGAATAGAACAGATACCCCCGACAAAAAGCGGAGGTGATAGGTTCAAGACCCTATGTCGTAGGGAAGCGTATTGGATTAATGTATTACAAACCCTATTCCCTCTCGGTTTAAACAAAGTCATAGATCTGGACTTATAGCTGAGACCGACTGATATGTCTCTTTTTTTATGTTACTTCGATCTATATACCTATCTGTACAATAGTTACTCTCACCTTTACCTTTGATATAGGAATATATAAGTTATGAAAAAACAACACATTTGTACATTTGCATGGATCATATGATTTTCTTGTGAGGATATATGTAACATGTTTTCTAGATGTATACCTGTGTGAGTTTAATCTTAGTCAACAGCTTTTTCTCGATGTTCTGTATCTGAATTAATTAACTTGGGGTCTATTTTAACATTCGGACAAAGTTGTCCATTGTGCTATATTTTCTCTTGTTGTGAAATCTCACTTACATCTTTGAAATGATGACACCTTACTTTTTTGCCTTTGGATAAATACTAGCTATGCTATCTAGGGTTCCATTATACCATATATGCCTTAATATCTATCATTGGCTCTCTTAAATGGGGTAAGATATATCTGTATATAGTATTCAGTAACAAACAATTATCTTACTAATATTCTATTATGGTTCTAATTTATATATATTTTATTTCTATTTTATTGTAATTATGACTTTTTGTCATCTATTATCCCCATTTCCGAGATCCAACAATATTATGATCTTCAATATTAATTATTATTAATCGGATATACACCGAATAGGTCTCTCTGTTCATGTTTGTTTTTGTTGTTTTTTTTGTTTTTGATTTGTTTTTTTAATCTTTTTTTTTTTTATTTCTCTAATAATTTATACAGTCTTTGTAACATCTATATGCTGCCTTTTCTTCTATTTAAACAATCTGTGCTGTTGTGTGTTTGGGCAAAAGAAATAGCTCAGGCAAAATAAATGAAGAATTATAATATTAAGTGTCTTAAACTGGCCAATACTTTGTATATTTCTGTTTAAATATACATAACCTCAGTAGAGGAGAGGGAAAAAAATGGAACATTGTATCTGCAGCTCATTAAACACCTCCCTCAACACAGATGATGCTTAATTAATGAGCAGGAAATTGAATAACAACACCACCTATCTATCCAATGCTGAAAATCCTTCTGAAGAAACTGTTGGAATAAACAGTGAAACGCGTTAAGGTTGACTGTGAGCCCACTCTGCTAATTCCACCTTTGGGAGACCAAGTATCTGCTACATCTATACTATTTGTTGGGATATTCGTCCTTTGGCACGGAGACAGCGCTTCTATCTAGGAGATGGCATACTTGTAATGGAGACCTGAACGCCAGCTAAAGCAAAACACCAAGCACGCTGATAGACACGTGCAGCAGCGCAGAGTTCCAAGCAGGACTTAGTTACATCTGGGTAACTATTACTGCTGCCCATGAGAGGGACTGAAATCAATCCACTCCACAGGACGGTAACTATAGCCATCAGATACTTTTGGCAAAAACTTTTTTGAAACCAGCGATTGTTGTATAACACTGTAAAAGAAAGGGAGACGTCCCTGTTTACAACGAGCAGCATACTTACTGAAAGAACAGCTACACATTGCTGTCTGTGTCATACATATACCAACTACTTAAATTGACTGAATCATAATTCTAAACTCTCGACTTAGCGTCCTGCAAGTTTGTAGGAAAGTGCCTGGTCGATAATTGAATATCTGCAACTTTTTAGTTACAATGTACTAGCTGGTGGAATTCATGGACAAATTTATATACAAACAACAGATACCTGACTTGGCGTCCTAATCAAGTGCCTGGTCAGGTTATATAAGGTGTGATTACACTATTCCATGATAATTGCAAAGTGATCTCACATATATTGTAGAAATAAGCCTCCCTTGTGACACTACATCTCAAATTTGGCTTATATGCATTTTTTATATATGTATGTTCTTAATAAATTACTTTTATCTAACTAAGGTTTAAGTCTTAAATCTTTAGCGCTTGATACAGAATATATTTGCTCTTTCTCTTTTTGAATTAAATCGGGTTGGCAGTCCTGATTATTGTATCTGCGCTCTGAGATTAAATTTTTTTTTATGACTCCTATAAATCACTGTCAATCACCTTGGCTCAGGTTCATACACAATTGTTTAATATTTTAAAACACTTTCTTATAACATAATCTGGTTTTGTGTACCTCTTTTATAGCTCTTATTTGAGTATTAAATGCATGAATTATTAAAGTACCTTTTTGTATATCTTTTGGTATACTGAAAATGGTCATTAGGACATAGAACCTGTTGTTAATTTATTTGAATCCCACCACTGGTCACAACCTTACTGTATATTGACTATGTCCCTCCACCCCTTCCCTCCCTCAACACACCCCTCACAACACAAATCAACGACACTCAAGTTGCACTCTAACCTGAATCATGCAGGACTGCATGCTATTCAGTTCTGGGCAGAACGTCATCATGTAGCTGGCGTATGTTCACCTGTGAAGAAGGGCCATTGAATGATGGCAGTCTGAAGACATAGTCAGTTGGTACCATAAGACAACTTGATCATTTCTGGACGGATGCCTGAAGACGTAGAGGTAGATCCCAGTGCTTGTTACGTTAGAATGGATATCATATTTATGCTAGCGTAATTTCTGTGCACTCCCCTAAGCACTCCCCTCGCTTGTACGTACATTGGCTGTTTTACGCTGCCCAAACACTACCTTAACTTTTCCTAGCTTAACTACTGAGATACATAATGGATTTACGTACGTGACAGCATAATGCAGCCCATACTGTTCAATTTAAATGCCTCCCTCCGCCCCAAAGCGTAATTACCGGTGTTGTATTGATGCCCCCGCCCCTTTGTTCGTATTTATGCTGATGGTACGTACGTTAGGAGGTACATGGCGTAACATCTGCCTTGCGCATGCGCAGCAAATACAAATAGCCGATTTGACGACATTGGCTAGCGTAAATATGTTAGCGTACTTAGCTCAGAATCTGACCCATAGTTAGTTGGTCATGTAAGCATAGTTACCAAGCAGGACAGCCCAGTGAAGAACCAAAAGATTATGCCTATCAGTTATTGTGTTTTTGAGATGTCCTGACTGTTATGCAATTTTGCAAATGTATACTTGAGTATAAATAGTCCAGCTCTGTCTGTTACTGGTTTATGGCAGTGTTGCTGGGGCATTTTCTTTCCTTTGTTTCTGTGGCTAGCGGATTAACCCCTGCCTTTCATGCACCTGTTTGCATTTACCTATAAATTGATTGAGCAACTTCCATTCTGTTTTTGTACTGTTTGGGAGCATGTCTGGGAGTAACAGCTGAGAGGGGGTGTTGTTCCACAGCAGCTATTTTGGAGGCTTTAAGGGGTGTCTCCTGAAAATTAGGCATTTTCTTTCCGGTGTTTTTGTGGTTAGCTGATTAACCCCTGCCTTTCATGCACCTGTTTGAATTTACCTATAAATTGATTGAGCAACTTCCATTCTGTGCTTGTACTGTCTGATAGATGGTCTGAACAAAAATAATCCTATAGAACTACCACAAATGTATTTTTTTATTTGCGTGCAATAAGAATTATTTATATCATTTATTTATTGCTTACAGATGCTGAACAGCCTTATTTTTAACATGGGCTAGGAAACATCCCCTTTCAACTCTGATGCGGCAATGGATGAAATTTGGCTGCCATGCAATTCAATATTGTTTTTGCCTAGATGTACCTTTTTTTTCCTCTCATTATGAATTTCTGGATCTGGTCCTTTAATCTTTAATAAGGTCTAGTCATACATTAATAATGTTATATATCCACTAATATAACACGATAGGTTCCTAAATATACGCAACTAATAGAAACTCCCTCAGCACGTCCCCGGTTTTCAGGTTCGTATGTGACTTACAAGTACCATAGGGCACCCTTAACTGTAGTTTCGCATTTTAATGCGTAGGGCGTCTATTTAGGAACGCAAGTGCATAACCGCGCCTTTGTTGCGTGATTTAAATGCCTCCCTCCACCCATTTCTGCGTATCTTCCTATTTACTTATTCACAGAACACACATTTCTGCGTATGTTACTGCATACGGAGAGACACAATGTATAAGTATGGAATTAATGCACTTAAGTCCAACGTTAATAGCGTCGAAAAGTTACTACTCATGCGCTGTAGATCCGTTCTTTAAAAAAATGCACCTAAAATCTGAAGCACAGAATATGCGAACTTAACTCCAACGTAAATAGCGTATAAAAAAGTTACTACGCATGCGCATTTCATCCGTTCTTAAATATACGCACCTAAAATCGGAAGCCTTCTTAAGTGTGAATCAGGTTCATAGCCACCACACACTAGGCAATTGTTTGTAATGATCTAATTTTCAGCATAGGGGACCTGTTACAGATCTCCATACGACTTACATGCGCTCGAAGATCTGTTATTCAGTATTCACGCCCCTGTCACTCCCCTCTATCGGAAGAAGTCCTGGACTGGACACTTACATGTCCAGAGACCTACCTTAACTTCTCCATATGGCTCTGTGTCCGCACAGATGCAGATCCGTGCGAAACTACTGCTCTCCACCCCCAGCCCCTCATTAACATCCCTAAATCCGCCTGTCTGGCTGGGTTTAGGCATGTGAAATTGAAGGACCTGCACTTCTACAGAATTTATGTATGGACAAAGTTCCATATGGAAGGACCTATCACACGTAACACCTGGCGCATGCATGCACCGACATTACAAGTCAAGGAGACTTACAGAACAGACTTGCGTAAGTGGTTTTGTCGTCATTCCATGCCACACACTATACTATTATCAAGCTTAACAGTAAAAAAGGAACCTGATTGACCCAATTATAGCATAGAGAGTGGCCAGCTTTAAGAATAAACATGAACCAGCATCCTCTTGATATATAAAAGTGTAGCTAATGAAATCTTATGACACTTGTCTTCATTTATAAATACCGTATTTCCCCATGTATAAGATGCACTTTTTTAGAAAAAAAACGGGTCTAAAAACCCAGTGCGTCTTATACAAGGGATGCCCACAGCACACTTACCTTTTCTCTCCCTTTGGCTCTCTCCCCCGTGTTGCGCTCTGCAAATGACCTAAGGTCACATCAACGTCATTCTACAGAGCGCACCGCGGTGGAGAGAGCTGGAGACAGACGGAGACAGCCGGAGGGAGAGCAAAAGTAAGTGTGCTGCGATGTGATTGGAATGAATGAACAAATGAATGAATGTGAAGGCTGGACACGGAGGGGAAACAAAGGCAGGGTGGGCACACACAAAGAGGAGGCAATAACACTGGCTGGACACAAATAGAGGAGGCAATAACACTGGCTGGACACAAATAGAGGAGGCAATAACACTGTCTGGATACAAATAGAGGGGGCAATAAGACTGGCTGGACACAAATAGAGGGGGCAATAACACTGACTGGACACAAATAGAGGAGGCAATAACACTATCTGGACACAAATAGAGGGGGCAATAAGACTGGCTGGACACTAAAGGAAGGGGCAATAAGACTGGCTGGACACAAATAGAGGGGGCATTAAGACTCTCTAGACACAAAAAGAGGGGGCAATATCAGGGCCAGATTAACAATGGGGCTAATGAGACTACAGCCCCAGGCCTCCATCTGAAAATAGGCCCTTACACACTGCAGTGCATAAGGATGAATGTCAAGAACTGACATCCTCCTCCAAAGCATACTATATAGTGTGGGCCCTTGATAATTTTAAGCTCCAGGCCCAGATGGCCCTCAATCCGGCCATGGGCAATATGGATAAAGGATGAGTTCAATAACTTTATGTAATAAATTTTTTTTCAAATTTCAGGCCCCAAAATTAAGGAGCGTCTTATACATGGGAGCGTCTTATACATGGGGAAATACGGGTGATTTGCAATGTTAGAAACTGATTTAAAATTGAGTTAAAATAACCAGTCACTTTATTGTGTTCCATTCTATGCAGATTTGCACAAATTAATAGTAACATTAAAGCAATCCAGAAATATCCGAATCAATACAAGTTTGTGCATAAACTCCACCTCAGATACTGCAAAAACAAAAGAAAATTTGGAAATACTTCAAAACTTGAGCTATATTAATACATGGCACTGAACAAATGAATACTACAAAAATGTATAAAACTTAACCTATACATCTTACATTTTGTCTAAAATAGCAGTAAGACACTTCAGTCACCATAGGACACATAAAAACAGCTGGCGATATCTCTCTAATGCAGTTTATAAAGGAACCCTTTTAGAGGTTTAGGTGAGAATGTGGAAGATGAAGGGTGCATGAGTTTTACATACTATATCTAAGAGCATAAGTGCATTGGAGATACAGCTGCAGAAATAAAAGCTATTAACAGGAGTGTTGTAATCAGTTCTTTTACAGCTGTGTTTGAAGGTAGAGACTTCACCTTTTCTTCACCCCCAGTGTAAATGCTGTAAGTAATTCTCTCTTACACTAATATTCTAATGTTATTGTCGCTTAGCCTTAAATTCACACATATAAAAAAAATACGTGATACAGCTTTAGCATTACACTGACTAAAGCTATTTATGTGTGTGTGTGGGGGGGGGGGTGGAGATAGAGAGAGAGAGCGCTTTGGTCATGTTATATAACACTCTGGGGGCCCTGTACATTCTTGTTTTTGGCCCCTCCTCTTAATAACCTCTTAACAGGTCAAATTTTAAATAAATAATAATAATAATAATAATACTACAGACTTATAATGATCCAGAGACTCATATAGATCTGAATGTAGCCATACATGTGGTTTGAAAATCGAGGTGGGCTGTGTGCAACACAAAGGCACACGTAACAGTAACACTGGATGGTAATCAAATACGACAAGTAGCATATATGCACAAAGCAGCCAATCTTAATGGAGCTATGTGATAAAATACGTTGCACAACAGAAGGGTAGTACACTATATAGTATAGTCGGGAAAAAATTATGATTGATGCAAACACTTCAATATGTGAACACATGTAAACTATTTAAAAAATAATAATTACTGTATATAAAATACATGACAACAGCACAAATATGTAAAATTTACATCCAACTCAGCATAAGGCTCTGATATATATCTGGCATGGTGTTGTATATGAAGCTTAGGGATTAAGATATTTTACAATTGATGGTTCTAGGGCTTTAGGGGTCAGATTTACTAAGCTGCAGTAATAGAAACGTGGAGATGTTGCTCATAGAAACCAATCAGATTCTAGCTGACATTTTCTAGAATGTAATAGGAAAGTGAGAATTAGAATCTTATTGGTTGCTATGGCCAATATCTCCAGTTTTCCATTACTGTAGTTTAGTAAATCTGGCCCTTGGACTTTGTGAAACATACAGCAAAGAAAATTCAAATCTAAAATATACATTTTCTGAAACACAATTAGAATCCTGAGATTTGCCTGATCAAAACAACTAAACAAAAAAATATGTAAAATATACAAAAATACAAAACAGAAAAATCTGGCAAAAGAATTTCTATCTACTTTGGGTGATGCTGTTTTTCCTTGTCAAACAATCTTTTCAATGTTTCAATGGCTTTCTACCTGACTCCTCCCTTACAGTAGTGAACTGGAAACAATTATTAAATAGTTAACAGAATATATTCTTGATACCGTAGTGTAGTGACATATTTTGTTTGTGATATATTTCTGAGAGTTCAATGACTTGACATAGGAAGAAGAAATCATTTAACTACTCTTTTATTCCTTGGATCCCTTCCACACCAGCAAAGGTGACATTACATTGTCATTTTACAATGGTATAGTCATATGATGTTTGTACTATTACATATAAATAATGAATAGTATGTGACTATAAAAAAGTACATTAGAAGTGGATGACAGCAGGTAGTAATGGAGAAATAATTAAAATGGAAATATAATTAAAAAGAGATAATTGAAAGACAGCACTATATGAAGAATGAGACCTAACACTTTTAAAATTGAAAATACAACAAAAAAGGAAGAAAATTATTGATTACATAATTTATTTTATTATTCTTTTCAGAAAAGAAATATAGGCTTTAATACTCTATAAAATGTTAACAATATAGAACCAGCAAAATAACAGTCACTATCTACAATAACTTGCACTCTATAAAGTTGTTATATATTATGATATCTTGAAACTGTCATAAGTTAGGGCTGCCATTATTTTGAAGCTCATTTTTCAAAATGAAAACAGGACAACTATAAAACTATATACATGCTTTGCTGACTGTTAGCTATACATTTCAGCAAGATCAAAATAAGATTGTATAGATTTCTACAGATATATGATTAAACTGGTAGAATATGATATGTCACAGGGAACCTCATGTGTTATTATAAATGTATTCTATTTGCTGACTTAATAAATGGTCAAAGATTCTTTTTAATCCCCATAGTTCTGAATTTATGGCTATCATGGACTGACGGGTTTGGGTATCCACTCTGGGTTCCAGGGGACATGATAGTGGTTCAGCGGTGTATTTGAAACTAGAGGGCTTAATATAAGACTTGCTCATGAGCTAGTAGAGGTAGCTAGTAGAGGTAACACAATGGGTAGATATATTTAGACTGGACTTGGCTTGACTTGACCTGGACTGGACCAGGACTAGGACTTAGTATGACTTGGTTTGACTTGACCTGGACTGGGCCAGGACTAGGATTGGATTGACTTGGTTTGAATTGACCTGGACTGGACCAGGATTGGAACTGAACAGACTTGACATGTCTTGACCTGGACTGGATTAGGACTGGAACTAAACAAACTTGACCTAACTTGGACTGTGCCAGGACTTGAGCTGAACAAACTTGATTTAACCTGGACTGCGCTAGGACTAGAATTGAACTAGACAAGCTTGACTGGACTAGACTTAACCAGGACTGGATCTGGACTTGACAGACTTCACTTAAACAGACTTGAGAGACTTGACAATGAATGGTGCAGCGCTGCTCAGGGATCAACCAGACCCCTTGAGTGAACAAGTTGTTCTGACACCGGTTACACTGTGCAGCAGGTTTAAATAGAGCACCCATGACCAGGATTGGATAGCCTGGTCATGTGATTTCAGGAGCTGGACTCCAATTGGCTGGAGAGAGTCAGGTGACCTGAAACAACATGGCGGCGTCCATGCACCAGAGAACACCAGAACTGGCCCCAGATTCAACATCTGCACTGCACTGTTCTGGACATAGAACGGGAGGCTGCCGCTATTGAGAGTGGCACCTCATGGAGCGGACACGGCTGGAGAGTGACAATGGTCCATTTGTGAAGCATTAAAGGTTACTGTCTGCAGTCATATCAGTGAGTCTGGCAGGTTTGGGAGTACTGTGCATGGATTGGTTCTCGGAATTGTGCAACGAGCCACTGCATGCACTGTTCCTTTTGTATGCTAAGGTAACCATGAATGATGCAATGTGTTTCTCACGGTCTTCTGAAGGAACCATTAATTATGCTCTGTGTTTTTATGCCAAATCCCACTTGTGAACCAGTGGTTTGAGCTTTAATTCAGTTGCAAATAGTCAGGCTCCTTACAGGTTGGTCAAAGGGCTCAAGGCACATGAATTTTGCTTTTGCAATGATTTGGGGGGGGGGGAACAGAAAGACCACTGTACAGACTGCTAATTTTGTCTGACGAACATTCTGGGCATCAATTCCAAGTCAAAGCACACTGTGACATACCCGGACTTACCATCCGACATGAGGCCTGTGCCTCACAGTGAAATAATCCCTGTGCCAAAACCTCAAGAAAAGTTCAAACTTTGAAATGATGAATGAGAAAAATGGAGCCTACAAAGCATGGCAATGATAAGACAAATCTTGACCCAGGATTTGAGTCTCGATGTCTACCTTCAAAAACACATTTACTAAGCTAAGGCTATCTTAATGATCTTGTACACGATTTGAACCTTTCTAAAAGGCAAGTAGAACTATTGGGCTCTAGATTGAAAGGCTGAAATTTCCTTCACAATGAAAATAAAGTACAGGTGAAACTCAAAAAATTTGTTAATTTATTTCAGTAATTCAATTTAAAAGGTGAAAGTAATATATTATATAGACTCATTACATACAAAGTGAGATATTTCAAGCCTTTATTTGTATTAATTTTGATGATTATGGCTTACAGCTTATGAAAACCCCAAAATCAAAATCTCACAAAATTAGAATAATGTGACAAGGTTCAATATTGTAGGCTCAAAGGGCCAGATCCAGAGCTCTGTGCACTCCCCCTGTCCCTCCCCCTGTGTCAGAGTAGTTAGACACAGTTACGCCGGCTGAAGTCTACCCTAACTTCAGCCGACGTAACTGTGTCTAACCACACTCACACAGGAGCGTAACCTCCCTCCCCCCGCCCTCTTGTCCTAATTACCATCCCTACCCCCGCCCAGCTTCCGTAACTACAGCGTAGTTACGGACGCTAGATCCATTGCTCACAGAGCCATGGATTACGCCAGGCAAAATATGCCTGGCGCATGCGCAGAACAGCACCTACGCCGTTCTTACGCTGCCGCCCACCGTAACTGCGGCGTAGCTCTGGATCTGCCCCAAAGTGTCACACTCTAATCAGCAAATTAATTCAAACACCTGCAAAGGGTTCCTGAGCCTTTAAATGGTCTCTCAGTCTGAATCAGTAGAATTCACAATCATGGGGAAGACTGCTGACCTGACAGTTGTAAAGAAAACCATCATTGACACCTTCCACAAGGAGGGAAAGCCTCAAAAGGAATTTGCAAAAGAAGTTGGATGTTCTCAAAGTGCTGTATCAAAGCAC
>WWET01002526.1:6066-18041 GCA_011038615.1 Limnodynastes dumerilii
ATAGATAGATAGATAGATAGGATAGATAGATAGATAGATAGATAGATAGATAGATAGATAGATAGATAGATAGATAGAGTCTCTGCTCTCCTGCCCATGCAGAGCGTAGCTTTCTATCAGCAGCCTGTCAGTGAAGTAAGTTAAGGATTTAACCCTTAACTTACTTCATTGTTTAGCTGGTGATTGAAAGCTGTGGTCTTCCCTGTAAGAGCTATGATAGACATAGGGAAACGCAAAGCTTTCAATCACCTGCTAAATAGTGAAGTAAGTTAAGGGTTAAATCCTTAACTTACTTCACTGACAGGCTGCTGATAGGAAGCTACGCTCTTCAGCCAGAGCTGCATTACCTGAGTGTGTGGTCACTGGTCAGCGGAGTCTGCAGAGCACAGCTTACACGTTCCTCCTCCTCAGCAGACTCCGCTGACCAGTGACCACACACAGAGGTAATGCAGCTCCGGCATTTGCCAGATGGCTAGTGCCGCCCCAGAAGAGTGTAGCAGTGAGGAGGGGGCCCAAGGCGCCATTTTAGACGCTACTTATCTGGAGACTTAAAGTCATAGCTGTGGTAAGTGAGGGGTCAGGCAGGCCTGGTCATCATGTGGGGTATTCCCTGCCTGCCTGACTCCTCACTTATCAGAGTTATTGTTGGCCAGAAAAGAGACAATTTACTTACCTGCAGCAGCAACAACAGCAGACTGTAGAAGTAGAACAGAGCCTTGACCCCGCCTCCTCGCTGTCGTCATCACGCTGGCGTCTGGATAAGAGGAGCTGGCTGCAGCGCCGCGGGATTGCCATATGGGGGGAGAGAGGCCATGGAATCTGTCCCTCTAGCAATGCTACAGAGAGTCACGGTAGATGAAGTGTCCATCCACCGTGACCCTCTGTTGCAGCGCTGGGGAGACAGACTCCTTAGTCAGTTTATAGTGGTCTGAATAAGTTGGGGGTGAGATAGGTAATCTGCGCTGCCTGCAGGCCCCTAAGCCGCCGGGCCCCGCAGCAGCTGAACCCTTTGAACCCCCTGTAGTTACGCCTTTGGCACCTGTGATATGCCTGCAGCAGAAGTGTACTTCAGAAGTGTTTAGAACTGAAAGAAGTCATGTTACTAGAAAAAGGTAAACAAAGCAACTAAAATGTGCAGAGAGCATAGTGAATACTGTAGAATCATGACAATATGTCTTCAGCCTCCCCAGTATTCCCCACCATGTCTATTCAGCTCCTAGTAATCCCCATCATGTTTCTCCAGCTCCCTAGTATCCTCATCATATGGCTCCATCTCCAGCTTCCCATTTTTACCCACTGATATGGCTCCAGCTCTCTCGTATTCCCCATTTATATGGCTCCAGTTCCCCAGTAATTCCCCATTCAGTAGTCTACAGCCTCCCCTGTTTATACCTTACTAACATTCTGTCCATGTCTCTGCTCCATGGTGTGCGCTGTCATCCATCTTCTCTGTGACTTCTGGCTGCAAAGCAATTTGTTTCCTGCTGTTGATTGGGCTGTGAAACAAGAGCAGGCTGCGAGTTTGACATGCATGGTAGACGAAATGTATGCAAAAATTACTTCATTGGAATGTTAGTTAATACAGTTATGCCCAGTTAAACCTGCCTGCATACATTGGGCCTGATCCAGACAAAACAACGATAGCCAATTTCCACATGCAGTATGCGTAAGTTTGGCTGTGGGAACGCACTGTGCATTTGCGCAGCAGATGTTTCTCATCGTAACTCTGATCATACGTAACTTGTACGGAACTCCATATAATAGGGGGTGACATCTCTATGCAAGCCAAATATCATTGTGGGTAGAGGTAGGCAATTAAATTGTACAGTATGGACTGGTTTAGACACTTACGTACGACAAGGCTTAACATACGACCAGATATAAGCATGGAAAAGTAATTATCCTCAGTAGTGCGTAACTTAGGTACACTTGCATACGTAAAACGATCTTAAGTCTGGATCAAGCCCATTGTGTGTAATTGCATGCATGGCGGGCCAACCTACTGGGGAAGCTGCATGGGGCCTTAGAAATCATTAAAACTTTGTTTACTTACCATTCAACAGCTACCGACTTCCTGTAGAGATCAGACAATAGAGCTTACGTCACCCATTCATAGTTCTACAGAGATAGTATATACATCATACTGTGAACTGAATGGGTGACGTCAGCTTTATTGTCTGATCTCTGCATGAAGCCAGCAGCTTCTAAGTGGTAGTGATTTACTAATAGCCTGCAATCTAGCTTCCCTTTGCAAAAAAACATCATGGCCAGGAAAGCTGTATCTGAGTTCTACTGTAAGTGCAATAGTCTGCCATCTGAGGTGGTAAAGGCTAACCTAGTAGAACAGTTTAAATATGCTTGGGATAAATATAAGGATATCTTAAACCTTAAACTAAATAGAGGGTCAAATATGATCTAGGGTCAGTATAGTTAAAAAAAAAAAACCCAGCTGGATAGAATGGATGAACTGTATTGTATCTGTTGTAATTTTCTTTGTTTCAAAATTTCTCATGATAAAGTGGGATGTTTTGACTAGACGGGTGCATGCGCCCTCCAGATGTTAAGTGCATTTTACGCACGTAGCTTCTATCGTACAGAACTAAGTTCCATAAATAGATTTTGCATACAAAGGGACTGTGCTTCCCCTCTGTCCACCAAGGGGGTGTGGCAGGGGTAAGCATTTAAATTCTACAGTGGGGTTGGGTTTTGACATTTATGAGTGGTCGTATGGACATTTTGCACATTCCAGTTAAGGCAGGCTTATAGCAGCGTATCTTCCATAAAGCCTGCACGAGAGAGGAGAGTGACAGGGGAGTTTACTCCCCTCTCTCGTTCGTACTGCCAGACCCCCACACGTACAGAAAGTGTGGGGGTCTGGCTCCGGTGCCATGTCTCCATAAACCCCCAAAGAATAATTGTTTCGGTATTAAATTTTTTCACATTTTATTTTTATTATAGATATTTTATTTTGTGATTTATTGTCTATTGTGCTATTAGAGAATATTTCTATCTACTCCTAGCACTTCTTTTTTATCTATAATTCATGTTAGCTTGACACAATTGCAAATATTATGAAATTCATATAATGGACAATTTGCAGGTGTTGTTGTTGCTTTTTTACTGTGTTTGCTGCTCAGTATCTTTTAAAAAACCAGAACCATTGCTAATGAACTCCAGGGGAGGTGAACCAATCTACAATAGTGATTATTGCAACAACCTAATTTGTGATATTTTTCCAAGTCCCAATAAACATTTAGAAAATACTAAGGGAAAAGTGTTTTCAATATTTCTTTACAGGCTAGAGAGATTGTGTAGAAAGATTCTACTAAGAGATGGACATCATGTTCATGCATAGTAAATGCATCATGCATAGTAAAAACGAGATCCAACAGACTAGCACTAGAAAATTTGACCTAAATTTGTTTAGTCCAGTCGTCACCAAGTATATTCTAAAACTAAACTATGTGTTGTATAGTATCTTCTACATGCTGATGGATGGTATAGAAAATACAACCCTATAATCACCATATTACATGTTTCAATAATTCATGCAACTTTTAGTATTTTAATAGCATTTACCCAAATTATAGGAATGAGAAGGAGCTCTCAAGAATGTTGCTTCATTTATACAGAATACATATTATATTATAAAAAACAACAATAATGTTTGGACCATATAGGACTCTACATAAAATGGAATTGGAAAAAAAAATCATAAAAAAAAGTTGATGAAGCTTAACAAATAAAACTAATAAAGTTCTAATGGACACATATTGGGATCATTTATTAGAGACTTGGCTATAAGCTCTGGGAAGTACACATACAGTAGTAACAAACAGAATGCCAAGGAAAATGTTAACATCTTTATTATCTGTCAAATTTGATTTCAACTGACTCTCCATTGGTAAGCTTACTAATCTTATTTCCTGAATCAAACACCACCAGGGGGAATTGCAGATTATGCCTTAGGTTCACTCCAACAGTGACGAAAAGATTAGCAATTTCATAACACAGGTAACATGTGGAGAATGTCATTTGGGATTGGAGATTGATGTTACTGGTTGCAAGTGCCTCCTGGTACCTAATTAAGATTACCTTCTAGGGGTTGATTTGTTAAGTGCAAGTTTGTGGAAATTGCTCTCTCAGTGGACTCCAGGAGCCTATCAGTTTCCTACCTGAATCCAGTATTAAGTGATCACCATGAGCCTTAAGAATGGAGGTGATAGCAATTCCCTTTCTGATTTCAGTTGTACGGCTTCATATATTTCTTACCACAATGGACCTGTATAATGCATTAGCTACCGAAAAAACAGCTACTAAGTACCTCTAGAATGCCTAGCCTACCCATTTATGCTTACTAAAAAAGCACTCAGTTTCTAATCTAGCCAGTACAATGGACTTTGTTTTGCATAGGTGAATTGCAACTAAGACACTTATGGAATATGACTAAGCGATAAAGACGGAAATATGATCAATGTATCATATTAAACTGGGAATATAGTAACATTTTAATGGCAATTTGTAAATTCCAGAGGCAACAAACCCAAAGTTCATTTTGTAGATGGGATTAAGACTATTTTTTTCTGGTTATCAACACCCAAATGATTATTTTTTTATTTTTTTAAAATAAACATTATAATTTCCACACAGCTTCTCTAAATGGTAGTGTATGAACTTTATTGCATGAGCTTCATCTATAGATGGTTGCCAGGACTTTGATAAGCATTATGATCAAAAACAAACTCCATTAATATCTAATCTCAATACAGTAATTCATAATTTTCATAATCCTCTAATAATAAAAGTAGTATTTATAACATGGTGTACTGGAAGTGCTCTACTTCAAATACCTAGTAGTTGACATGTTTTAAGGTAAAGTTATATATTTTCTTTTTGCAAACAGTATTCTATCTGCACATCTAATGTACTTTTATAATACCATTATAGGTTAACACTTGAAATTATATGTACCTATAAAGCAAAATGTCAAATGCTAATAAGACCCCAGACCATGGTATGGAAGTATAAGAAATTCCACTAACCTATTAATAATGAAGATTGTATTACAATAATTAACACATTAGATTCAAATGCAGTCTGTTAAATCCAGTTCATGGGGACTGAGGACCATGTCTTCCCCTTTCAAACGTCCGGTTTCTTGATTAGGTCAAACCTGATTAGACATACTGTAGATAAAAAACACAGAAGGGGGCACTCCGCAGTGTAACATTTTAATGAGACATTAAAATTGCCAGCGCTTTGTTTTTAAGTGTACCAGATAAACAGTTGTAGTATAATGCAGCATAATACATTTTCCACAAGAGTCAATGGGCCGAATCCAGATGTAAGAAAGTCAGGGGATTTGCGCAAATCATTTGCATAAGTCCCTTGACTACGAACATTGGCGCATGTGTGTGCCAGATGTTTCACAAGCATACCTTCAGACATACAGAACTAAGTTCTATATGTCTGAAGGTATGAAGAAGAGGCCAATCCTTTATATGCGCATGCTGTGTCCCCGCCATTTAAGCAGGATAGGCATTAAAATGAGGAAAGGCACATCTGCACTGATCCGCATCCGTACGGACGTAGACCAATGCGTAAAACTAAAGGTAGTTTTCTGGACACATAAGTCCAGATTTACCACAATTAGAGGGGAGTGCCAATGGTGTTCACTCCCTTCTATGCAGTGCAATCTCAGACCCCTGCACACACGTAAAGTGTGTGGGGGTCTGGATCTGGCCCAATGTTGGTTCAGCACTCGCAGCAGCTCCAGCATCCCAGAGTCCAACTTCAGCAGAATTGCAGTGTCTAGAACAAGACTTCCAAATACAGTCCACATGGAAGAACAGAGATAAGATCCACACCAACACCTCCTGATGAAGTCACATCGCCCCCCTGACGAAGTCACAACTACGAAATGCGTTAATGTATATGCTGAACTTTGTCATTAAAGGCCTATAATATTGAACTGGATCCAGACAACAGAAATAAAAACAGCCTAATACTGAGTGTTCAACTGCGCACACACTGCACTTCCATTAGGGATCTGGATACTCCAGATCCAGATTTCTGGACTGTAAGTGTTTCCAACGGTAGAGCAGGACTGGGTTGGATAGAACAGGATGCATACAGACTTCTGCGCCATCCACAATTAATATGGGGGCAATGAGAAAATATTACGGAAGGGTGCATGGTTTGTAAGTGGTCACGCCTGGAAAGCTGGATACAACAGGGATCCTGTCCATCATTTGTCTTAGGATACAGAATGGATATAAACTTTTTCTGGAGCTACACAAAAAGCAGAAAACAATTATTATTGTTATTTAATAAATGTATAAATATGCATGTACAATGGAGCAGATGTATAAATATGCATGTACAATGCAGCAGATGTATAAATATGCATGTACAATGCAGCAGATGTATAAATATGCATGTGCAATGGAGCGGATGTATAAATATGCATAAACGGCAAACGGCATAGTGCCCGGGCATGCATGCATCAGACAAACCATTCACACAAATAAAGAGACAGACACCGATAGCTTGGGTTTAAACCAGGGAACATGGTACTTTATTTTAACTTGACTAATTATATTGGAGGATTCACCTAACGGGGAACTGACTCAAAGCGAGTCATTATAAAGGCAGTTAGGTGGCACTAGAAGCGGTGGGGTCCAGCAAAATCCCACCTTTAAAGAGGTCAACCACCTTGACCTCGGCGCTACTCTCCTTTGTCTGATCCTCCAGCAGGACACTCGGCCCGTTCCCAAAGGGGCTCGACCGTTCCCAATCTGATACCCCCATCCACTGGCTGTGTTGCTATCGGATCAGACTTCCTTATCTCGCACCAACCACAACAACACACCCAGCGCCACCTTTCTTTTGCTGAGACCTCCACCGCAACCATGTTCCGGCTGTAAAGAAAAAGGTTAACTTATACTATATATCAAACTTTAAGGGAGGGAGGGAGGGTGAAAATTCCTGCAGCAAGTGACCCACCCCCCCACACTGAAGCTATTTAATATCATCCCACCCCCCACCCATATCCCAACTCCACCCCCCAACCCACATCCTATCCCAGCCCAGACACCCATATTACTTAACCCTTTGCCTCCTGCATGCCTGCCCATGTCACCTGCCTGCTGTTTAATAACCTGCGGTCCTATGGGGCCCTTGGTTCTCATAAACAGCATAGTGCCCGGGCATGCATGCATCAGACAAACCACTCACACAAATAAAGAGACAGACACCGATAGCTTGGGTTTAAACCAGGGAACATGGTAATTTATTTTAACTTGACTAATTATATTGGAGGATTCACCTAACGGGGAACTGACTCAAAGCGAGTCATTATAAAGGCAGTTAGGTGGCACTAGAAGCGGTGGGGTCCAGCAAAATCCCACCTTTAAAGAGGTCAACCACCTTGACCTCGGCGCTACTCTCCTTTGTCTGATCCTCCAGCAGGACACTCGGCCCGTTCCCAAAGGGGCTCGACCGTTCCCAATCTGATACCCCCATCCACTGGCTGTGTTGCTATCGGATCAGACTTCCTTATCTCGCACCAACCACAACAACACACCCAGCGCCACCTTTCTTTTGCTGAGACCTCCACCGCAACCATGTTCCGGCTGTAAAGAAAAAGGTTAACTTATACTATATATCAAACTTTAAGGGAGGGAGGGAGGGTGAAAATTCCTGCAGCAAGTGACCCACCCCCCCACACTGAAGCTATTTAATATCATCCCACCCCCCACCCATATCCCAACTCCACCCCCCAACCCACAATATGCATGTACAATGCAGCAGATGTATAAATATGCATGTACAATGCAGTAGATGTATAAATATAAATGTACAATGCAGCAGATGTATAAATATGCATGCACAATGGAACAGATGTATGAATATGCATGTACAATGCAGCAGATGTATGAATATGCATGTACAATGCAGCAGATGTATAAATATGCATCTACAATGCAGCAGATGTATAAATATGGATGTACAATGCAGCAGATGTATAAATATGCATGTACAATGCAGCAGATGCATAAATGTGCATGTTCAATGGAGCACATGTATAAATATGCATATACAATGGAGCAGATGTATAAATATGCATGTACAATGCAGCAGATATATGAATATGTGTGTACAATGCTGCAGATGTATAAATATGCATGTACAATGCAGCAGATGTATAAACATGCATGTACAATACAGCAGATGTATAAATATGCATGCACAATGGAACAGATGTATGAATATGCATGTACAATGCAGCAGATGTATCAATATGCATGTAAAAATGTTAATACATGCAGAAATATAGTAGCCAGGATGTTACTGCCTTACTGTGGTGTGGGCCGTATGCAGATAAAATTATTTGATTTTCTACTTCATGTACAATACAGCAGATGTATAAATATGCATGCACAATAGAACAGATGTATGAATATGCATGTACAATGCAGCAGATGTATCAATATGCATTTAAAAATGTTGATACATGCAGAAATATAGTAGCCAGGATGTTACTGCCTTACTGTGGTGTGGGCCGTATGCAGATAAAATTATTTGATTTTCTACTTCAAAAATCTCCTGAAAGCAGTAGTAAAAAAAATGTATCCCTCACTTCTCCTTCTAAATAGTGATCACTGACAATCAATCAGGAAAAATCAATCATTATTAGATGTCTCATTTACATATACTGGGCTGCATGCAGACCACAGGACGTATAACATATATGTCCGGTGTTTAGCATTTTTTCCTACTGCGCATGCGTAGTACATTTTTTTATGTTATCTACGTATCTTTTTCTTATGTAGATTGCGTAAATGCACTATCTATGTAAGGAAAAGATACGGAAATAACGTAAAAAATGTACTACGCATGCGCAGTAGGAAAAACCGCTAAACACCGGACGTATATGTTATACGTCGGGTAGTCTGCATACAGCCCAGTATATGTAAAGGAGACATCTAATAATGATTGATTGTTCCTGATTGATTGTCAGTGATCACTATTTAGAAGGAGAAGTGAGGGATACATCTTGTTTACTACTGCTTTCAGGAGATTTTTGAAGTAGAAAGTCAAATAATGTTATCCTAAAATTGAACTACAATATGTCCAGGGCTCTAAAAGCAGAATATAGTTTTGCATTTGAAACATGTAAATGGATATTTGTGTCACATGTTTCAAAGTCCTTTTTCTTATTTAATAAGTCATTTAAATGGACTCCTTTATTTATTGTAAAATGATAATACATTTGTAAATATTATAAAAATTTATATATAACCCTAAACAAAATGTGATGCAATGCACCTTTTTGCAAAAGTCCTAAAAAGAAAATATTCATGCTGAGATGTGAGTAATGTGCTTGCTCTTTTAGTATGACAATTCAAAATTTAAAACACAAAGTTAAAACACAAAAGTATCATGAGCCGATGATTTGGTCGCAGTGATGGCCTGTGAGTCATTTAAGTGGTTGTCTAGCAAAGGGGATGCTGACCATTCATTAGCACAGCACAGATTTATACTCAGCAGGGACACTCATTAGTATTCGGCCTCCCTCTCCCTGTTCTTTGGCCAGCGCTCCCTTATATATCTGAGTACCTTTTTCTAAGATGCAGGTCATTGTCCAGTTTTGCCTCCACTGTGTTTACCTGTTGTGTCTTCTGCGTTTGGAACCTTTTTCTATACTTTGTTTATTGTACTGGTAACCATGTGGAATCATTTATGGTACCTACTATTATTCTCCTTGATTTTAAATGTCAAACAAAGAATTGTCTCTATTTTATGGGTGCATTAACAATGTCTGTAGCTATAGTTTTCAGTTCACAGTTTAATACATTGAAGTAGTTTATGAATTATAGATAAAATATATAAAATGTATGACAACTTTATTAAGTGTTACTTATGTTATACACAAGAAGACTTGTCCATTTTCTGTTATATTTTTGCAGGGATCCTTTATGTTTACCCTCCCTAAGGGAAAAAAAACCCTCTAATGAATACAAACTACCGGTTCACTTTTATGAAACAGGGTGAAAAGGAAAACTATAAAGGACAGTAAACTATACCGTGGCCTGTTAGACATAAACAACCTTTCTGTTCTTTTTCCTGTTTTATTAAGAGTTCAATATGTTTTTAGAAATAAAAAGAAAGTAAAATCAGGTTTACAGTGTTTTACTTTTATTGATTTGGTATCATTTAGTAATTTGCCCTTCATGCACAATATATAAATATCTTGCAGGTTTTTATCACCACATATGTCTCTACTTGTCATTTGTGTTTATTAGCATTTTTATAAAAAATGGAAGCTGCTGACTGTTCCTTAACACTCCTGAAAAATATGGTGTTTGCAAGAAAGATAAAAAAAAATGGTTTCTGCACAGATAAGATACAAGATAAAGAGAAAAAAAATACAAACTATATAATAAAGACATTCTAGGATTTTTCTATAGCATTTCAGATATTACTGACATATATACATGTATTAAGAAATAAATATAAAATTCTTATTATAAATAGATAGCATTTAAAATATTTCAGCAAGCATACATTAAATTGTTTATTATATATACTTGTATAGTATTAGATGATGATGTTCTTTATATACAGTGCCTATAATCTTCAGTAATTGTGCAGTGTATCTAAATAATAAATATATGTCTCTACATTCAATTACGCAAATTTGGAATTAGTAGTGTGTTCCAGTAAATCTTCTTCAATAATATATTATTCATAATGCATTTCTCAATGCTTGGCATGCATACAGTTAGACTAACTAAAAGCAGTCCCTGAATGGTATGTGAATAGAAACTCTTTAATCCATAAAAATGATAATGGTGTCCTATTCCTTTACCAATTTGTGCAAGGTCATTTACCCATTTGACTGGTATACTGTGCTTCCATTGCAAATGTGTAAATTATATATTACAAGGGCAAAGTTTGTACTGATGTTGCTAGACAGAAAGACCAAATGCAGACACAAAGACAATAAAAACAGAACATAGATCCTGGGGCCAGTGCTAGGGCGTTGAGCCCACCCCCTGCGAACTTTAAATTTGCACCTTCTGTTAAAACCCATAAAACCACTCATAAACCCAATCTTGTAATCATAATAAAAGAAAGCATGTCATAGTCACTATTACACAATACAGACGGAATGCATTCTGTGGAATAAAAGTTTCCATTTTCGAAAAGCATACAGCCAAAAGCTCATTTTCTGCTGTCTCTATATCAAAAATAATGCTGATTTAAAAGTTTTACTTATGAATGGGTAATTATGCCAAATTTATTTTTCGGCATACCTACCCGTTCATTAATTTGGAAACCGCTGTCGCACTGAACCAGACGGGTGAGTACTACAAGGAAGTCTATGGGGAGTTTTAGGGTCAGGCTGCGGGAAGGGGAGTCTGAGGGTCAGGCTGTGGTGAAGGAAATCTTAGGGTCAGGCTACAGAATGGAAAGTTTTAGGGTTAGGGAAATGGAAAAGGAGGGTTAGGATAAGGATTAAAATAAGGGTTGGAGCTAGATAAATACTTACCATTGACCGCTGCATCTTTCTCCATCAGATGATCGATTACTTCTCCTCGGAAAGGCAGAAGCAATAGATTTCACAGCCAGTTCCAATTTGTCTGGTATAAAACAGCCCTTTCAAAAAAGGGCCATTGCACAGATTCCAAGGCTTATGATTCAGTTGAGTTCAGTTACAAGCATATGCTAGGTAGTGGGCCTAAGTGAAGCACATCAGCTTATATATATTAGTATTGTTTGAAGTGAAAGCCAGACATTGGGCCTGATCCAGCGCTACAAAAATTCGCACGACGGGCGAATGCGAACGTACACTCGGGCGTATCAACCTACACGCCCCTAGCACTCCCATAGTAAAGTCCCTGCTTACTGCGGCTATGCCCTACACTGGGTACGACCGTCTGCCGTACTAAAATTCTCAGAAAATACGC
>WWET01002526.1:34804-97425 GCA_011038615.1 Limnodynastes dumerilii
TATATATATACTCACCAATCAGTGGGCACTCCTAGATCCGAAAATGCAAAAAAGGCAACAGTCTTAGGGAACATAATAACAATACACAGTGAGAAAACAAATATATATATAACTTACCCCAATAAGCCCAAGCACCTCTCCAAACACGAAAACAGGTATGAGACCAGTGGTCACTGAAGCCCAGGACGCACCAGACGCAGGCGCTGAACGTGACATCACAGAGCCGCAACTCAGCTGTCAAGACAACCTGTAAACAAAACACAAAACAGAGGAAATCAACCCCATAGTGAATAAATGTGAATAAAAAATGCTTAAAATCATGATGATCTGATCTGGAATTCCAAAATATAGCTCCTAAACTACTCCCAAGTGGCTGAATAAGTAAAGAAAAAGTGGATCTGCTATAGTCACACAACTCCATGTGACTAAGGATAAGCATCCCAGACACTCAATTAGAGCAAACATCATATGAGGCGTAATGAAAAAACGTAGTAATGCAGTACATTATATACAGAAATGGGATGTCAGTGTCCCCTAGTTATGAGTCCAAATACAATCACCATGGGCCGTATCCAGAACTACGTCCGTCTTCCATAAATGGATGTAGTTCAATAAACAGTAGCTACTGCGCATGCGTAGTATCTATTGTACGAAATCATTTTGATACGTAGATTGCATATATGCGGTCTATATGTGCATGGATAAGCAAACTACCGGCTACTAAGTTCCTGTAGGTTAGACAATTGACACGGGAAACAATCTTTCTTTTTGTGGATACTGGAATACTCTGTTACATCGGTATGTACAAGTAAGTCACAGAGGTTTTTACCCCTGCGGTAACTTGGCATTAAACGGAGCTCTTTCATATTAGACAACTCCACATCCGACGAGATGATGGGGCAATGCTCTTTTGCCTGCCCTCTTAGCCTGGTGACTGGATACATCAAAAGTTTGTACCCAGGGTAATACTGGTTTGGTTTCCTTCTGTGGTTTTGTTAGAGTTTGAGATCATATGCCCTTTCGGAAAACTGGGTGTTGACTTTGTCCATTTGCTCCTCCCATGTAGTCATATCGCTCACAATTCTATGCACATGAAGCATCTGTGAAAAGGGATAGCCCCGCTTCAAGGCAGGAGGATGATGAGAAGTAGCGTAGAGAAGGTTATTCCTGTTCGTGGGTTTGTGAAATACATTGGTCGAAATGACACCATCACAAGTTGAGTACACACATCAAGATAATGGATTTTCATCCCATCAATGGTGTACATAAATTTTATAGGGCTTTGAGACAGATTTAACTCTTGTAGAAAGGATTCCAACTGGCTTTGCTCGCCTTGCCAGATGATGAACAAGTCATCTATAAACTGTGTATAAAAGATAGCATGTTTCTAAAATCTGAGATCAGTGTACATGTGACTTCATACTGAGACATGAACAGGTTAGAAAAAGATGGGGCCACATTGGACCCCATCGCACAACCTGAACTCTGGACATAAAAGTGTCCATTAAACAAAAAATAATTGTGTGTTAGAGTAAATCGCAAGAATTGCATAATAAGGTCACAGTGATAATGATGGTCCACAGTACGTGTCAGAGTTTTCAATGACTGTTCGAATAGCCTCAAGCCCTTCCTTATGAGGAATGGATGTGTAGAGGCTAACCACATCTATGGTTGCCAAAAAACAATTATTGGGAATACAGCCAAGGTTGGCAATTTTAACAAGAAAATCTGTAGTGTCCTTCAGATAGGGTCTACAACCTTGCACCAGAGGTTGTAGGAATGAATCCAACCAAATAGCAACATGATGGTAAAGACTCCTCGGGCGGAAATAATTGGCGGCCCTGTGGAGTGATACTGTTCTTGTGGATCTTTGGTATGTATATAGGAAGTTTTTTTTTAATTCGTAAAATAGCAGTAACAGTGCTGCCTGCAATACTATAACTGCACAGAATTGTGTGTTTTGGGTGTGGGCCTGTCAACTGTTCAAGGCATATCGGGCCGTATGCAGACTCTTTAAGACCCCATATACGCAATCAATGTATGGAAAAGATACATAGATTACATTATAAATTTACTGCACATGCGCAGTAGTCAAAACTCTTACACTCCGGACTTATATGTTATACGTCTGGGAGTCTGCATACGGCCCATCAGCATTATATTTTTGGTGTGCCTTGTAATCTTTGGTTCTGCTTTACACTACAGTCCCTTGTTGTCTCACACACACACACAAATACACACACACACACACACACACAAACACACACACACACATACACACTATCATTCTGTAGCAATTTGCATAGCATAGCATTCTCCTATGCAGAAATTAAATTTTTGGGAAAATCCATAATAGAGCAGAATATAGAACAGGATGTTAGTATCCACCGGTTGTAAAACATCAGCACAAAGTATAAGAATAAAAGTTAGTATAGACAAATTGCACATTGCCAATTTACCATACATTACATGCAATGGCAAAGAGAGTCTCAGAGCATGGCCTATATTTGAGAGTGTTGTTCTTGCTAGTGCTGTAAATTGCACTAGAATCAATAGTATAAAAGTCAATGCTAAACACAGACATGTATCTTCTGCACCACCTTGTCATCCTAAAGCTGAGTCTATCATCTCTAAAGCAGATAAATCCATTCCCAAAATGAACACTAAGAGCCGGATCCAGATCTAATATATTATAAGAGACTTACATGTGCTACGTATGTAAGTCTCCTATCAATCTGTACTGTGCATGCTCAGTACAATGAATTCTGCATTGGAACGCATTGGAACACAGCTGTCTGATGAAGCATTCCCTGCAGATTTCACCATTCACATGTTGGGTTGGCCCACTTGTCTAAGTCCTTACATATGAATTATTATTCTGTACACACAGTGTTATGTGCAGAATACTTAAGGTGGGATTCAGGCAAGAGAAATTTACTATCCTAAATTTCACACGCAGGAATGAAAATTCTCCTAAATTTCACACGCAGGACTGCAAATTCTGTACGCTAGCCTCTAGAACATGTTTCATTATCCTATGGCTACAAATGTCAGTGTTCCATTAAACTATGATTCCAAATCTCAATGTTTCACAGTACTATGACTCCACAACTCAGGTTTCCATTATAACAATGTGCTATGGGAATTACAAATCTCTGCTATTAATTTTGAAGGAATTGAAGGAGGTTCCAAAACATCAATGCCATAAAATTAGTGTTGTATATATACTAGCCTGTTACTCAACCTGCAGTCCCTTGTTTTGGCCTGAGGAATGGGATTTCCAGGTAATATATCATGGTTTCTTTTTTTTCCTTTTAATTACATTGAATACAGCTTTTACTTCAAGTAACTCATCCATTCCATTGCCGTGGCCTGAGGCCTGAGGTTTCCATGTTGATACTCAATTCCTCACACAATTACATGGTCCATGCTTGTTTTTTTCTTTTTCTTACATTGAATAGAGCTTTTACTTTGAGTAACTCCTCCAATGCATTGTCGAGGCCTGGGATTTTCAAGTCCATAATTAATTCTTCAAACACGGTAAATGTTTCTTTTCCCTTTTCTTACAATGATAATGGCTTGAGTAACTCCTAAAATCCTTTGTTGCGGCTTGAATCCTGGGATTTCCAGGCTGGTAATCATTTTTTTAAGTATAATATAGTTTATTTTTTTGTTTTACAGTTTCTTTCTGTTCTTATCAGCCAAGAGGCCTTAGAGCCCAGCACAAACCATCTGAAGGGCTGCCACCCCTCCCTCATAAAATAGACTACACTAGTTCTTAGCCAAGAGGGTGAGAAGACAAAGAGAGAGACAGCCAATCATCATGAAGTTGGTTTCTAAAGAAAGGGTGGAAAATTGTTCGAAAAATACACATGAAGTGACGGCTTCATAGTAAGTGGTGGCCAAAGTTTCTTTGAGAATGAAGGTGGTGAGAGCCTCTATGACATCATAGAGGCTATATAAGGGAGACCTCTAGTGACAGAAGGCTCTTTAGCAGCGGAACACCGAAGGAACAGGACCTGCCTCCAGCATCACTCAGGGAGAAGAAGGAGCAGTCTTCAATCAAGATGATGGACACTTCAAGCAACGATCCAGAAGTTGGAAGACATCTAAAATGTGAGTCAAAATACATTTTACATCGACTGACACATAATGGGACACTTTAGCATTCATCAATGAAGAACAGGACGTCCTGGTCAATGATAACCAGGACGATCAGGGCTCTTCAATTTTCTATTAAATCACTAGGCACATTTATGAAAACAATTTTCAAATAACGGGACAACACTATTTGTAATACAAATAACGGGGCAAGATTCTTTGTACGCGATATACCGGGACAATATTAATTTACCAAATAAACACCTAACGGCACATAAATATTTCAAAATCATATAATGCGGGACTTGTGGTGAGGAATTTGGTATGTCGGGATTCTGTAATATGATAATTGTAAACTGTTGTAATGTTAATTGACACGGCACACATTCTTGCCAGCTCCGCATGAGATTAATACTTGGCATGCTGACGCTTATAGTAATAAAAGGCACAGCATGCCATGCAACATATGTGCATGCTGTGCCTTCTAGTACTATATACGACTGCATGGTAGGGGTTATTTGCATGCAGTGTTAGACATTTTTAATGTGTCAAAATACATGTAAAAAGTGTTTTACATGTATTTTGGTGGTAAAGTGAGAGTCACTTTGATGAAACACACAGTTTTAAATGGCGCTTTTTCTGAGCAAATCCCCAAAGTTTTTACTAAGCGACGCTTAGTAAATCCGGCAATTGCTATGTCCGTCACTGAAAAATCTCCATGGCAAACATTGATTTTTGAAAATGCAAAAGCCCAGCAACCTTTGGTAAATTCTGCAATCACTAAATTGCTGCCACAAATCACCAAAATTAATACAGATTAACATAGTAGAAGCTACCGTGATAGTGAATGTGGTCCAGGTTCACACCCCTGGACGTATTGCACATACGTCCGTAATTTACCGATAACTTACGTAAAATAGTTACTACGCATGCATAGTAGCTATTATCGGTAAATTACAGACATGTGCAGTACGTCTGGGGCCTGTGTTCCAATTTGGCAATTTTGCCATATGCATAGAACCACAAAGACACTAGAGTTCCTTGAGGTCCAGTAACTAGTCACTATTCAGAGCAGTGTTGGATGTGCAAAATAATCACATATACATCAGTCCATCATAAGGAGAAAGAGGGTGTCTCTGGGTGCCCATCTAAAGTATGTGCCCTATAGGATCAAAGAATCAAGAGCAAATGAGTTTTTTCTAAGAAGAGACTGCCATACATTACACTACCTAATAGATTTTACACTGACAAAACACTCAATTTTCAACATCCGTTTAATAGGCTATCTGAAGGTGTTTTGTATTGTGACTACCAATTATCAGAAAGTTAGAAATTAGTGCCCAATATAGGGAAGAAATGTATCAGCAGTAAATATGTCTCTTCCCTGCTTTACATTTCTAATCTCTTTAAAAGAACAAATCTGAAATGTTGTTAAAAAAAAAAGTGTCTGTGATGAGATTCTTATTTTATTATTTTTTCATTCTTGGAGCAAGTAATAAAATAAATCTCAAGATTAAAAACCAAGTGCCATATTGATTAATTATATATTCATGCTATGCGCCTAGACTGGAAGCTGCTGCAGAAAATTCCTATTAGCATATAGCTGAAAATGACGGCTCTCTCTCTCCTTGACCAGCTGTGCGCCATTGTCCAATTACTCTGTGCACATGCTCACTTTTAGTTGGGAAAGTAATGATTCTTCCATACTCTGAAGAGAACATATTTAATCTTGGAGTGGCAACTTTAGTTTAGAAGTCTCTCTTCTTTGCAGTACTGGTAGCTTTTGAAAATATAGAAATTTGTTTCTCTAACCCAGAGATTTACTATAGCAAAATACTATGGTTCTTATCTTCTCTAATAAAAAAAAAAGTCCAAGTGCTGAATGTTCTGGTAATAGAAACTCCAAGCTGTCTGTAATTGGAAATCAGGGGACACAGCCATGGCCAATGCTATCGGGGAGACTTTAGTGACTCATTGCCTAAGAATGTGAAGGTTGTTACATGCTGGGGTCATGTACTGACATGTGCAAAAGTTTTAATGTGTTGTTTTAATTTCATTTTATGGTATACAACTATTTTATACAAAAGCAACACATGCATAATGATTATATTCCAGAGAAATTACAGTATCCAGTCCATTGCCATTAATTACACAGGTGTTCTCATGACAGTGTGAGAGAGATTTACTAAGCTGCAGGAAAGGAAATATAGAGATGCTAGCTCTCACTTCCCTATTACAAACTAGAAAATGTCATCTAGAATCTGATTGGTTGCTAGGGGCATCATCTCCACTTTTCCTTTCCCACAACTTAGTACATCTGGCCCATGGTCTCCTTTAGGATATAAGCATACATCATTTTAATTGATTGTTATATTTCCACTTACAAACCAAGCAACCTTAAAATTAAATCTTTACCAACTTAATAACAATTAGGCCCTTTCTTCTCCCTTTAAGTAAAACCCCAGATGAGAACCTCACCCTCCTATTAAAAATCAGCACCCCAAATCTGTTACCTGCCCTGTAACTCCTCATGACAGCTTCCTCCTTGTGATGGGTTGTTCAACTATCCATCAGTGTGGTGAGATCTTGGTGTCAAACACCAATTGACATGCTAGCAGTCTGCAAATTGTGTAACAGATGACCAGGGGGCAGATAGCTGCCCGGTTGTTACATGCCACCACGCTAATTGTGGCAACATGTAAGTTCTCACCTTAACTGCAACTGGCCCTCACTGTCCTGTCCTAGTGCCTTTGTAGGAATCATTCCCTAAAGGCATGGCCTTTACATGTCTGTTACCAGCAGCTGCTGCTGCTAATAGTAGGTGTGCCCTTCCTCCCTCTGTCTTCTGGCTGCTTTGTTACTGAGAGGTCACCCAGCCAATAAGAGACGTAGGTGGGGATCTGCCGGCCACAGGGCTGCCATTAGGGGGTACAGCCGGGCCTAGTGTCCCAGGCCCGGACAGAGAGGGGGCCCAGGATAGCCCCAGGCCTCCTCTCTGTCCTGCCCAGAACACTAGTAGAAAAATTGCTTTGTTTTTTTTCCCCTCCGGAGATCCTCGGCTCAGACACTGACAGTGAAGCCTATGAGTCATCACAGAGATGGAAGTCCCCAGCTCTAGCGATGACTCATTCAAACTGTGAGAGAAACTATTTACTTACCTTCCTCGTTCCCTGTGAAGGAAGCTGCATCAGGCATGAGACATGAGAAACACTGCACATGCGCTGTGCTTCTCTTTAGGCACTTTGAAATTTTCCCAAGTCCTGACATGAGAAACACTGCGCATGTGCAGTGTATTCATCCCGGGACCAGGACAATTGCAGCCTGACGGGACTCCCGGACAGGTGAGTTTATTAATATTTACTTATATTTTCTATGTTTTTATTTTTTTTATAGATTTTTTTTTTTTTAAGTTCTAAATGTTTTTATTTTTTTTTACTCCAGCAACATTGCTATGTATTCCGACGGTCTCCCCATATATACCCCCCTTTTCCTCCCCCTAATAACAGCTATTAGGGGGAGGAAAAGAGGGGTATATGGGGACATCGTCGGAATACTTACCACTAACGCCAACCTGAGCTGGCGTTAGTCTGACGCCGGGAGCGGAGTGTAAAACTCTGCTCCAGCATTTTGTAAATATGGGTGACTTTATTTTAATGCGATAGGGCCAGTTTTGAGGTGAAAACTGGCCCTATCGCCTTAAAATGATCTTTGTAAATAGAGCCCAATATTGTGCAAATTATTATTAGCGCATACATTACTACTATTACAGACTTTCAGTTTCTTATAATGGACTGAAAACTTTGAACTGGCTAAATCCCATATATATCAAATACTGATTTCCACTGGGAATTATAAGCATCTGTCACCTTTGTAATTGATTAATTTCTGTGTATACCACCCTCATTTCATACTGAAGATTATTGAATACTGCCATCTCTGTATTTATTAGCACTGTCCTAGTGTATTGTTATAATTCATGCATTTTATAGTGAATAATGCACAATTTAAAATAAATAACTTACTCATTTGCCAGCCTGTTATGACAGAATGGCCAAATACATACAGATACAAAAAGAGCAGCACTCTGAGATTATTAAAGTACTAGGTCATCATGGCTTCCGTTTTCAGTTTTAATGACAAAAGTTTTGCCATTAAGATTGAAATGCTGGAAACCTTGGACTCCTAGTACTGTATTCTAACAATCTAAGAGTGCCATTCTTTTTGTGTGTGTGTGTGTGTGTGTGTGTGTGTATGTTTATATCTATATCTAGATATATATCCATCTTGATATATTTATTTCAGTAAGATTTTTTTTTTTTTTTAAAGAGCATATAATTTGGTAATTAAATAAGATGGTAAAGTGTAATATGATATCCAAATCTTGGCATTTAGACAAGGGAGCAATTGATCATAGATATTTCTTATAAATGATATGTTTGGAACAGCATAGAACACTTAAAAATTTTATTTAGTTACCGATAATTATATACTCTCCTTTGGTTAGAAATACTCCTTAAAAATGCTACGAGGAGTAATTTTACTCTGGCAAAAAAACATGTAGCGCGATCTCTGGATGGAGCGCCGTAGGACTGAGCCCTAGAGCTGCAAGAGAGGGACATTTTCTTTTTTTGGAACTTGCGGGGGGTGGGGGGGGGGGAGACCCTGCATATTTTGTCAGTCCCAGGCCCCACAATTTCTGAAGCCGGCCCTGACTAGCCATCAGCCCCTTTATAGTCCTGGCAGGCATTCTATCACTGACAGTTATAGCATAAGGCTCTCTGCACTCACCTGCTGATTAGTTATCTCCAGTACTTTACTTGCGATCCTAAGTGCCCTTGCCTCCCTGATCTGCAGTTGTGTCTCTACCCCTTGGTCTTTTCTGTCCTGTTCTAGTCCCAGTTCCTCCTTGCCTCTTATGTATCACCTTTTAACCCCTTTAAGTCTCCTGTGAGTGGGAGCTTGCATCTGTTAGTGGAAGCCATTGTTTCTTTGTCTATTGCTGGCATTTTCCATCTTGCCCAGGGCCATCTTAACAGCATTGTAGGCCCTGGGCTAAGCAATGCACAGGGGCCCCTGTAACCAAAACTTTTGAACAATATAAGCTGGGAAAACACACATTTCAACATATAAATGATAATCACATTGGACCTGATTCAGATTTAAGAACGAGCTTGAAATTAAGGACCTGATTTACAACTAAGTAAGAACAGGATTTAAGGGCCTGATTCAGAGATGCGATTTTTTCGCTACTTAGGTGCGTATATTTAGGATCTTAGAAAATTTGCATCAATGCACATGCATAGTAATAGTGCAACGCCGTCTACGTAGAGGTTAGGATCTTAAATTCGCTAAGCGCGGACCTGTGAATCGATCGCAAGCACTTAAGATCTTAAGTGCTGCGGAAGTTTAAGATCTGTAGGATTTGCATGGAAATGGGGGGGGAGGCAGGAAGATGAGGGAAAGCGGGCGCGGGCAGACACTTAGGATCTCAAATAACCGCTACTACTTCCCTTAAGATCTCAAATGACAGCGCAGAGTTAGGGTTGATCAATGGTGGTCTAATTTTAAGATCCGCCGCTGTTTGCAAGGGGAGTGACTATTTAAACAGTGGGCTGTAACCTGCTAAGATCTGAACTTAGTTGCGTATATTTGCGATCTTTTCGCAGTCGCATCTCTGAATCAACCCCTAAGTGCATATATTTAAGAATAGTTAAACTGAGCATACCCAAAACTCAAAACTACAAACTTAAACTACGTAAGAAGTATTCACTGATAAGAACGGCTACTTAGGAATGATTCATGATTAGGAACGTAACAGAGAGCCAAAGCCTCATGCTTTTCTGTTTGTTCAGCACACAGCTGCTGTGTAATTATAATGAATGCATGTGTTCACTTTGAATGAAGCAGTTAAAGTCTTATCTTTTAAAACTGCTGATTGTGTTTGACTTTAAATTTGAAAGGTACTCATTATATACATTTGTTTGCAGTTTGTGCATGATTTCATTGTTTGTTGTAAACATTTTTTAAACATACATTTTTTTAAATTTAACTGCATGTTTACATTGTTTGTGTGTGACCTTGAGATAAAAATGTTGTCAAATGAGAGCAGTCGCGTGTCTGTGGAGCTCTTCTGCTTCACTGCCCTTAATTACCCGTTTCTGGGTTCAAAAGTGATCACTGTTACCTTAATTGGCTGCTTTCACACCCCTGTGCCCAGACTGCGGCCACCGCTTCTGCCACACTCGGTAGTCTGAGGCTTTCCAGGTAGCGGGGGTGCTTTGACTCGGCGCCAGGCCTTGGGGCCTTCGCCCCCCACTATCCCATGGTGGGGTTCCCTGGAAGCGGGGAATAAAACACAGGAGGGGACCATCACAGCAGATCCCTACCTTCAGGACTCTGATCCTGTATCCCTGGGGTGAGTGGACCATTGCAGTGGACGGCCGCGGGTGCCCAGGAGCCCGGAGAAGCGGGAGTCAGACGCCATCTTCTCTCCCACGTGAGGAGCCGACGCTGAGGCTGCTGACACTGAAGTCCTGGCATCTGACAGAACGGACCCAGCGGAGATCTGCAGGTACATGCGGCCATAAGTTCAAGGTTGCCCCTGGGACCCAAACAAACCTCCCTGATCGCCTGTGTGAGCTCACTCCTCTGAGTCCCACGTGGCGCCCAGTTTCTTTCGCCGCCATCTTATGATGCCGATACCCCTACCAGTACTCCTACCTCTTCATCAATCCCCCTGGTGAAACCTTGTTCCCCAGACACACCACTACTTTTAACCCTCCTGGTGTCACCTACCTGTCATAGAGGGGGGAAAGAGAGGGTACCCAAGCTTTGCCCTCTGAAGATTCTCAATACAGAGGCCACCGCAGCCATCGGGTGGTGCCTGAATGCCCTATGAGGGGCCCTGCATCTTCAATCACCTCTTATCTGCTCAATAAAGAGAGAGACCCCCCCCTGAAGTTACCCCAAAAGCTTTTACTATTGGCCCTAATACCTCTGCACATCCTTGTATTCTCCAACTTCTCAACCTGTGCTGCCTCATCACAGAAATTCTAGCTGTAACGACAGTTACCACAGGAGGGCGCCACAGACTGATAACTAATCACTTCAACTTTATTCAGCCTCTTTCACTTCTGTATTCCGCTGGACTGTCTACCTCCCATTGAATATCGTGGAACTGTGAGTACCTGAACTGTCCTGCTACTTCCACCCAAGCCTAATAACGCTAGGCTCATGCTTGTAGTCACTCTTGACTACACGCCTTCTACTTTTATAGCATACCGTAGGCGATCTACCTGATGGATTAAATCTTTCCTCAGGGGGGAAGATGTCCCCAAGTGACCGTATTCCACTGCGCCTACCAACCTACTAACCTCTCATGCATTGATACTTATCCACGTAACCTCTGTTGACGCCCTCTGCAACTAATTGATGGGAAAGCAGGGAGCCACCCGGAAGACCTCGGCAAAGCCTCAGCATCTCTCCACTCTGGATGATATCCTTCACTATCTCACCCTCCTCATCGCAACCGGAATTCTCTCCATCCTCATCCCCTACCAGGCAGACTCCTGCCATGGCAACACCAAAAGCTACTGTAACTTCAACTCTCCCTCCTGGAGACATCGGAGAAATTTTCAGCCAAATGGACTCTTCGCCAACTAAGCAGGACATTCAAGACCTGGAATCACGCATTTTAGAGACTTTACATAGTCAGACAGTTGCTCTTTGCACTGATCTCACAGAGACGAATTCTAGAGTCACCCAAGTGGAAACTATTCAGGAAGAGCAGTCGGAAAACATTACTAACCTTAACAATGCGCTCCAAGAACAGGCTGACGCTATTAAAAGCTTGCAGAGACAAATGGAAAACATGGACAACAGGGGAAGACGCAATAATCTACGGGTCCATGGTATTCCGGAGGACATTCCTGCGCAAAGCCTGGAAGACGTCCTCACTAAGCTCTTTAATACTGTTCTGGACACCTCATCAGACAACGTAATTCTTAGAGCTAGAGCTAACCTAACTTAAAACCCAGAAGTGCAGTTCAAGATTGCCCCCGTGATGTTATTTGCAGGCTGCACTACTTTAAAGTAAAAGAAAAAGTACTACAAAAGGCACGCCGCTACAAAGATCTAGAGTTTGACGGCCATCCTGTCCAGATCTTCCAAGATCTTTCCTGGAGCACCTTACAACAAAGACGTCTTCTACGCCCACTGACAGATGCTATGAGAGAGAAACATCCGCTACCGTTGGGGCTTTCCGTTCTCCATCCACGCTACCCATGACAGCAAATCTGCGTCAATCCACTCACCAGATGGGGTCCACGACTTCTGCAAGACCCTCGGTATCACACCTATAACCCTCCCAGACTGGGAACGATTCTCTAAGGCCCTAGTGCCCAGACCTGCGTCCACTTCAGCGGAATGGCTTCCATCCAGAAAAAATAAACGGAAGTCCCTCCCACCTGCTAGAGCTGAAGACGCCACATCGCCCTGAGATGTTACAGACTCCCTTCCAGCTCTCGATAGGTTGGGACTGACTTTACTTAAGTATAATGTTGCAATGTTCTACTATTTGCTCTTTGTCGCCATTCTGTAACTTTTTTCTGATACTATAATTAGGCCTCACTAATCGTTGGCTCTCATTTGAAGTATTATACTGTTTGTCCTTACCCAGCTGCATAGTTAGTATGCTCCTTGTTAATAACAAGTAGGTTTGACTTTAGGCTCACTGCGAATCCTACCCTATTGTTACCTTGAAGGTCTGTTTAAAATACGGTTCACTTGGTCATTTGTACCCCCATTAGCTGTTAAAACCTGGTCCATGGTTCTTGTTCTTTCAACCATGGCTCATACAGCTTTTATACACCTAAGGCACCTATGTGCTAGTTGTGCCTGCCCTACCTCCAATTCCGCCTAATATTATTCCCGGACATTGTATTGTCTCCGGGAGAAAAGGGTCCTCTCCCGGGAGTCCGGGAGATCTCCCAGGATTCCGGGAGTCTCCCGGACATTCCGGGAGAGTCGGCAACCATGGGCCTACGCCTATCTCTCCATCTAACGGTGCTGGTTACTTCTAAATCACCGGATGCACTTGCTTCTTGTTACATACCTCCATGATGGCTAGCCACAAAAGACAAATACACTTTCTTTCACTTAATGTGAAAGGGTTGAACACCCCAGAAAAACGCTCACACCTCTTCCGCTCTCTTCATCATGACAAAGTTGATATAGGTTTGGTCCAAGAGACACATTTTAGAGCTGACTCTCACTCTTCCCTCCAATGTAAGAACTTCCCTACTGTTTTCTACAACAATCACTCTGCCAACAAATCTAAAGGTGTCGCCATACTCATAGCCAAACACATCCCCTTCACATCCTCTGGGTGCGTCATGTTGGGAGACGGTAGAGGTATCCTGGTCAAGGGAGACCTTTTTGGACAAAAGTTAACCCTTGTCAATCTTTATCTTCCTAACCAAGGCCAATTGCGCTTTTTGATGGAAACGCTCGAACAGATCGACAACCATAAAGAAGGCGCGTTGATTGTGGGGGGAGACCTGAATTGGACATTAGACTCATGTCTGGACTCCTCATCGGGCTTATCTAGATCCTCTCTCCAGGCGGCTAGACGGGTGAGGCATGTTCTCCACAAGCACCAGCTGGTTGATCCTTGACGCATACTGCATCGCTGAGAGAGAGATTATACCTTTTACTCTTACCCTGCCAATATGTATTCCAGATTAGACTACTTGTAGACCATATTTCCCTCCCTCTGGTGGCATTGGCCACGGTTGGGTCGATCACCTGGCCCGACCATGCTCCTATTTATCTCTCCCTAACCCTCCCACACCGCCAGCCCAGAAAATGGACATGGAGGCTTAACGACCTCCTCCTTCAAGATCCCTATTGTATAACACAACTAGAGTTAGCCCTAACTGAATGTCTCCCTCAATGACACACCTGACGTCTCCAGGCTGACATTGTGGGAAGCTCACAAGTTCTTCGAGGAAACTTGTGAGCAACTTAGGACTTATCTCAAAAAACAAAAAGATACCCAAAGAACACACCTTCTCCAAAAGATCAGGGCTCTTGAGTCCACCCACAAAAACTCCCTTGACCCTCTTGTTTTTGAGGAACTTGCAGAGGCTAGACTCTCGGTAACTCAACTACTTAATGACAAACATAAATGGGCCCTTCGCAAATGTAAAAGCCGTTTCTTCCTTAGTTGCAATCGGCTGGGAAAAATGCTAGCATGAGCACTACGCGGTCAAAGGACCCTAACCTACATACATAAAATAAAAACAAATAGGGGCTCCATAGTCCACCAAACTCCAGCTATAGCCAAAGCCTTTGAAGATTCATTAGAACTATCTATAACATTACTCCCACCTTATCAGTAGATGACCTAGCAGCTCGATCCAATCGTATTTAGAAAGCTCCCTTCACTACTTGATGACATTATAGAGAACCTTGAATCCCCTTTCTCCGCACTTGAACTGGAATCTGTCCTTAAGACATCCCCCTTGGGGAAGTGCCTTGGCCCTGACAGGTTCCCAATCTCCTACTATAAAACTTTCCAAGATAAACTTACTCCCCTCCTGCTCCCAGCATTAAATGATATCTCTGAAAGACATAGTCCTTCTTACCAATCCCTAATGGCGCATATAGCTGTGATTCCCAAAGACGGGAAAGATCCCTTCATGTGTTCCAGTTACAGGCCAATCTCTCTGCTCAATGTTGACCTCAAATTATTTGCGAAACTCATAGCTAATAGCCGCTATCTCTCTAACCTTATCCACAATGACCAAGTTGGTATTGTCTTAGGACGGGAGGCCCGAGACAACACCACCAAGGCCATCAATCTAATTCATCATATATCAGAACATACTCTCCTGACTGTGCTCCTGTCCACGGATGCCGAAAAGGCATTTGACAGAGTAGGTTGGCTGTCCATGGAAGAATTCTTAACGCAAATTGGTCTTGGCCCAAATTGTTTCCAAAAGATTAGAGCCCTTTACTCCTGCCCCTCGGCGAGAGTCAAAATCAATGGTAGCTTATCCAACCCCTTTCAAATTTCAAATGGAACCTGTCAGGGCTGCCCCCTTTCTCCCTTAATCTTTGCACTCTGCATAGAAGCTATTGCAAGATCCATTAGACTTCGACCAGACATCACCGGTATACATCTGGGTGGAAAGGAATACAAAATGGCCCTTTTCGCAGACGACGTTCTATTTTTCCTTACTAACCCGGTAACCTCTCTTCCCCCTTTACTTGAGGAATTCACTACATTTGGATGCCTTTCCAATTTCAAAATAAATTATGACAAGTCAGTAGCCATGCCTCTGCAGGTCTCAAAAAACATTGTTAGGCCTACAGTCTTCCTTCCCGTTTCATTGGAATTTTTCAGGAATAAGATACTTGGGAGTGACCTTACCCCCAAATATTAGGGACTTGTATTCTGCAAATTTTCCTCCCCTGCTGGCCCGTACCAAAGCTGATTTAGAACGATGGAACCCTAAGTGGTTCTCTTGGCTTGGACGAATTAACACAATTAAGATGAATGTCCTACCTAAATATCTATACCTCCTACAGATACTCCCAATTCGCCTTCCCAACACACCCTTTACTAACTTTCAAAATCTTTGTCGGCACTTTATCTAGCAAGGTAAACGACGAGATGCCGAAGATGCCGACTCCAAATCCTCTACAGACCCAAGCTTAAGGGAGGTCTGCAACTACCACATCTACGTTCCTACCACCAGGCCATTCAACTTAGTAGGATCATGGACTGGACCAGGGGGTCTTCCCAAAAGCAGTGGATCACATTAGAAAATTAAAACTCGCCCTCTGTCCCTTTAAATATTTTACCATGATTTAAGAAAATCCCCCGCTCTCCTCATCCAACAATAGGTCCGACCTTAGAATACTGGAGACACTTGAGACATAGACCAGATGTATCCTCATTGGCCTCCCCACTTACCGCGTTCATCCATAATCCAGACTTTCCCCCTGGACTTACTCCCCATTTACTTTCAACTTGGGTAAATGCCGGACGGCTCCGGGTAAACCAACTGGAGCAGAGGGACGCCTTCATGTCCTTTAGCGACCTTTAGAAACAATATAGCCTCGGGAGTAGAGAACATTGGGCATACCTCCAACTCAGACACTTTTTTGGTTCCTCTCCCACAGTTGACCACTACCTACGACCAAAAACCACTTTTTATGAATTGTGTTCGGCCTCCTCCTTACCCGAATATACTATTTCTCGGCTCTATCGTCTCCTAGCGGACGCATCCACGTCCCTTCCTTTGTACACTGAGGCTTGGGCAAGAGACCTCAACACCACTCTGCCTGATGAGGACTAGGATAGAATTTTCCAAGCCACACACGCGGGGTCGCTGAGCTTAAACGTCATCGAAACCCAATACAAAATCCTCACTAGGTGGTACATGGTCCCTCACCGACTCCACAACATTTCCACTTCCTTGCCCTCCCAATGCTGACGATGCGCAGATGCGATAGGAACCTTCCTACACATTTGGTGGAACTGTCCGAGAATTCAACCATTTTTGCAAGTAGTTTTTAATATCACCCGTAAGATTACTTGGGTGGGAATCCCTCTGACACCAGAATATTGGCTCCTATCCCTCCCCCCTTTCCCACTTGCAACATACAAGAAATCCCTTTTCTCTCGACTCACCTCTGCTAGAACTACCATCCCAACCCATTGGAAATCACCCACACCACCTACAATAAGAGAGTGGTTTCATCGGATAGACCATTATATGACTATGGAAAACATCATTTCCTCAGCAGAAGATAAACATGAGGACTTCAGGGCCACATGGTTTGACTGGCTAGATTATAAAGAAAGCCCTGAATATCGCTCCAACTGTCAACTTAACCCTCACTCTTTACCACAATAGCATGGATAGACCGGATTTATAGATTGTCAATTTGGACATAATCAGTACTACAAACGGAACTACTTCATGGTTAAGCCTGGACTAACCCCTCCCCCTCACCTACACACACACACACACACACACACACACACACTCACTCACTCACTCCACCACATCCTCCTCACAACTCTCTCTCCCTATCCTTCTTTTGCTCCCTACTCATTATTTAAAAATTTAAAACATAGGCAACTGATCCTCATCTTAAGCGCTTCATAACTATTATGACCACTTACGCGGTTTAAATAAACATGTCAAATTTATGGTTGTTGACGCTACTGTTGATGTATTTCATTTTTGTTCTCCCTCTGCAATGTAACGCTCTTACATTTGTCACATTTGTGTGATACTTACTGTACCAATCATTTGCCTTGTACTTTAATAAATAAAGAATTTACACAAAAAAATTAAAATTTTGTCAAATTTATGTAGATATTTATTATTTTGATATTTAGGGGCCTGATTCAGAATTAAGAAGGTGCCTAAAATAAGAGAGGAAAGTCACTCCTGGGCTAAACCATTCTGATTGTAGAGGGAGTCAAGTAAATTGTATTCTTTGCATGCAGAGATATATCTTTGAATTTCTTACTGCACACAGATACTGACCAGCTTTATTATCACACTGTTATTTAGGTTTGGGATAGGAAACATCACCTCTTATGTCTAATACTGCTTGCAACATATGAAATATGACTCCCCTGCAATCAACAAGGTTTAGCCCAGGAATGACTTTCCTCTCTTATTTTAAGCACCTTCTTAATTCTGAATCAGGCCCTATGTTATAACAGCTTTAAAGCTGAATGGTTCTTTCTTAATCCTTCAATAACTATTTATAATTTTAATAATTTTCTAAATTTTTGCATAGTGCAAATAAAAAGAAAAGTTTAGGTTACTTTTGGTAATTATAAAACAAAGAAAGCAAAAAAAAAATGATCTGCTTCTTATTTGAATCAATGAATGTGTTTCTTTGCTTAGCGTTGAATCATGAGGATATTAAAGATCCTAAATATACACAGAATTCTTAGTTGGGAAAAAGACTGTTCCTAAATATACGCACCTAGAGAAAAGAACGTTCTTAGCTCCTAAGAAGCTAGGAGTGTGTTTCTTAAGTGTGAATCAGGTTGAAAGAGAGGAACATTACTTCTGGGCTAAGCCATGTTGATTGCAGGGCAGTAATTTCATCTGTTGCAAACAGTATTAGAGTTCAGAGGTGATGTTTCCTATCCCAAGTCTAAATAACAGTGTAAAAGTAACGCTGGTCACTATCTGTGTGCAGTAAGCATTTCAAAGATATATCCCTGTATGCAAAGAATACAATTAACTTGACTCCCCCTTAAATCAACATGGTGTTGCCCAGGTGTAACTTCCCTCTCTTATTTTCAAGCTCCTTCTTAATCATCACATTTTGCATTCCTTCACACCTTTGCCCCTGCTTGTGTGTCTCTACAGCCATCAAAGCTCCTTCTCTTTGTGTGTGTGTGTGTGTGTGTGTGTGTGTGTGTCTGTGCGCGTGCAGCCAAGCCCTTATGTCCCCTCCTTGTATTTCCAGCCAGCTTTCTGATTTTTAGTACAGTCAGTCTGAAAATGCCCTGACTGTTGGGGCTGGGCAGCAGTGCTCAAGGGTCCCTAGACTTGTGGGGCCATGGGCACTTGCCCATTGTGCCCAGTGGAACAGATGGCCCAGATATTGCCTTCATTCCCAGTGTGATCCTTCCATCTTCCACTGTGGTCTCTTTTATGCTCCGCCTGTTCTCAGGCTTTCCTGCTCTTGCCCTTTTACTACTACTGGGTGACAGTGTCCTTAGATCAGACGGAAGTGGCGTCCAGGGGGCAAGGACCTGCTTGGAGTCAGCAGCCCAGCCTATTTGCTCCCTCAGGGGCACTAGCGAAGACCAGACTCCTAGTTAAACTCTGCGCCCTGGTTCGTCACAACCATAACACCAACCATCTTGCACGTGTTTTACTTGCATGCAGTCATAGCGGCTGAGGTGATGCTTCTCCACACCTCCGAACCACCAGTGCTGATGGAGCAGAACAGCTAAAATCCATCTAGGATCACTTTAGACAGCACAGTGCAGCCACAACAAAGAATACATTGCCTGACCAGCCTTATTAATAGCAGCAGTGTACCAGGAACTGTGTCTGTGCTACTGTGCACAGCTGCAACTCTCACATTAGCATGATGCTAGCATGACCCAAGGAACTGGTTGACTAGAGGTGCGTGTTAACCTTACTAGGGTTTAAGATGTACCAATAGAATATACCCTTATAATATAACTATCAGGAGGCATATTAAGCTATATTTTGGAAAAATATAGAGATCTTTTATTAATAGGTTTCTATATATTCCCATGGTAGGCTTTTATTAGAAATGTGTGGGTCCCCATTTCGAACGGCCCTATTTCGATAGGGCTACTTGCTCCTAGCCGAACTGGCTGGGATATAAAATTGCTTATGTCTCGATGAGGCATAGCAATCGAACCCCGGAGCACCGAACATGGTGCTCCGAAAGGTAAGCAACCCTACTCACTAGCCCTAAGTAACCCCCCCTCCTGCAGCCTAACCCTAAGTCTCCCTCTCTCAGCCTAACCCTAAATACCCCTACCCTCAGCCTAACCCTAAGTCGTCCCCCCTGTAGCCTAACCCTAAGTCCCTGGAGAGGGTTACTCACTCCTCCGGTGTTTCAGCGGCGTGCATACTCACCCATTTATTTAAAAAAGTTCTGTAATGTATCACATTCGATATAAGGACAGTCGAAAAGCAAATTTTTTGCTGTCCCTATTTTGCAATGTGAAACATCACAGCGGGGACACACAATGATTAGAGTATATTAAGTCATACTAAGGGGGTATTCATAACTCTAATTACTAAGGAACCATATGCCACCATAGAAAGGCATAATATAAACCATTGAAACACAGAAAGTTATGGCAGATAAGAACCACATGGTCCATCCAGTCTGCCCTATTGTTTATTTAAAACTATACTGACTCTAGATACCCGAAATTTAGGCTTTCCTTATATTTATCCCAAGCACATTTAAATTATTCTACTGTGTTAGACTTAACCACCTCAGATGGAAGGTTATTGCATTTATAAACCACTCTTTTAATGAAGTAATAATTTAAATTACCACATAATAGGTTATTATAGGGGCATAGGGCCAGATCCAGAGCTACACTGGTCCGCTGTCCGTAAGTACGGCCAGCGTAGCTCTGGTGCACTCCCCCGACACCCCCCTATGTGATTGTAGTTACACTCAATAACGTCAGCTGAAGGCCGTAGTTGTGGATCTGCCCCATACAATATAAAACCCAAATTTGAGCAAAATAGTGTGCACTTTAGCAGGGTTTAGTATGTTTCCATATGTTCCCATAATAACATACAGAGCCTATTTTCTCATCTTTGCTCCCCTTTAAGTTAACAGCTGATTTCACCTCTGGTTGGGTTGAGTGCACAGGTTCCTTCTTAAGTTGCTTCTTAGTCAATCTATAGTATATGGGTTCCCTTTCTATGAGTAACTTTTGCATGCTTGAGCTGGAAAACTTAAGATAAGCTTTGACTGTAGGAAGCCTGTATGTACAAGTGGGACTTTTAAAATGTGATTGCATGAATGTCTCCATTATATGGCCCAACGCTTGCACATATATCTGAATCTTATGACAAAAGTCTGAATTTGGCACACAGCTTTTTTCCCCCTAAGAATATACATAAGGGGTGAATGTTATTGACAAAAAGGAGAAAACGCAATTAAACAGACATAGGACTGGATTCACACCTAAGAAGCTCTGGATTCTTAGGTGCGTAATTTTAAGAATGTATTTTTAATTTTAAGAACCAGTTATGTGCGTAGACTGCCTCCGTGTGGTCTTTAAAGATCACACGGAGTAGTTTAGGAAGAAAGAGGTATGCCTATGCCGCCTCTGGGAGTGTTTAGTTAGAAGATTTAGATTAGCCGGTGGGGAGGCATTCTACGTGCGTAGTTTCCTTCTTAAGAAGGAAAATAGGCATGGTTAGTTAAGGTACAGAGCACTCGTAAGTGTCACAATGTACCTAAAAATGGGGGGTGGGTTAGGAGCTGATTAGTGAGTTAGGTGCAGATCTGTCTGCACCTAATTCACTCTTAGCTGTGAATAAGGTCCATACTACCTAAAGCAGAACTTTACATAGAGTGCACTATACTGTAACAATTACTATAATTCACCCAGTAAAAATACAGTAAAGAGAATATTTAAGACTTAGTCTTACTCTTAGTTTGACATATAGCAAGCAAATTTGAATAAATAGTTGACATATTAACAATAAAAACCACCAATACATTTCATTACAACCACGTCCACAGTTGAAGCATATTACCGTGTTCACAGTCTGTAGCAGCATCGATAATGAAAAGATACTCTTAGATTCCGCTAATCTAATATTATGGAAGGCTGCCCCTAGTCAGTCTCTAGTGACCTCACCGTCAGCACTTCACCCTTTTGGGCCATATACTCTCCCTTCTTGCTCATATATTCAGCGGTGAGACGACTGGTATCCCTGGTTCACTGCAGGGAAGTAAAGCATTTCTGATGCATGTTTCACAATCAGATTTGTCAAAGGCTCTGGTGTATTATTAAATGGGGGGAATGTTAATGTGAAACAAGGGATGGAATTTCCTATGTTATTTATTTCTATTTGTTCATATTTAGCATTATCTAGTATCAATGGCTGGACAGCAGTATCACTGCAGTAAACTAAAAGAATCAGCTTCGCTATGTTTCTATGGTAACAGTCTTTTGTCCTGCTCATTGCTGAATGTTGCTGGTGTTGCTCATTTTTCCACTTCTCAGTTTACTGTCAGTTGTTTAGTAAAATATCCCCATGATAATCAGTGAAGAGGAGTTATGAGCAATAGAGCTTCTTGTCGCTTTTTAATTAGAGAACACAATGCCATTTTAATGTGCTGTTATACAGTGCATTATCTTTTAGAAAGCACACATTTTAACAAAAATAAATAAATAGTGATAGCACAGCCAGACACACAGACATATATCAAAGCAATGAATAAATAAAACAGAGAAAACAGAACATATAAACAACCTGCAGCCAAAGTTCTCATCCAGAGAAAAGCACCTGGATCTAAATGCAAAAATCACTCAATGGTCTCATCAGGGGTAAAATGACAGATCATCTGCTGTTATGCTGGAGGCAGATTGACTGCTGAAAGTAACTCTGAGACACAAACAGAATATTTTCTTATTCTTAAGACAGAGTCTTCCTCAAAGTGAGATATTGGTATAATTTAATGATATATTAAACATATGTATTTAAAAAAAAAAAAATTCTCAGCTATTTATCTGCACCTTAAAATAAATTAATTAAGGTGCGACATGCCTTCAAAATGATCAAGCACTTGCCAAATAGGATCCTATTTGAATTGCAGGTAAACATATGTCAATATACATTTTTACACTTCAACAGCAAGCAAAAGGAATTACCAATTCCTAATATACTAAAAAGTGAAAAAGAGACATGAGTGCTAAGAGTTAAAAGGGACATAGGACTAGATCCTGACTGACAGAATATGGATATTTTCTGTATGCAGTAGACTTCCAGCATGAATATGGATCCCAGGCTTTCTGTGGGTAGGATGGGACTTGGGATTGCATGTTGATCCAGTATCTTTAAGTCCACAGCTCCGACTGCAGCATTGGCGGGGTTCTCAAAAAAAGAAAACCTTATCTCTATCCAACCACAATGCTTTGCCCATCACATGCTCATTGCAACCTCTAATTAGTGGTAATCAGTGAAGAAACATTAAAAGAACACTGTGCTACACTTACAGTAACTGATTCTCCTATATTGATGGAAAAGTATTTTACACCAGCATTGGTTGCAAAAACACAGAGATCTAGAATGTGCAGTGTCCAAAATAGCAGCGGTGGCAGGAACATCAGGAACAGCAAATGCCCATCTTCTTCTTCTCTTCCTGGCTTCCAAATTACTTTACCAGCAATAACTAAGGGACTGATTCAGACTTAAGAGTCATTGGCTTTTAGGTGCGTAAATTTAAGAAGGGACAAACAGCGCATGCATATTAACTTTTTTTTACACAAGCTACATTGGACTTAAGAACAGGATGACTCTGAATCACCATTATAAACCTAGCTCATCTAGGTTTGTAGTGACTTAAAAATGAAGGGGCATGCCGGGCCAACTTAAGAACGAAGATAAGAAGAGTGGGTGGAGGGAGGCATTTACATGGGGAACTCTGGGTGTGGTTAGCCCACTACATTCCTAATTTTTATGCACACAACTACGAACCTAAAGTTAAGGTATCCCTATGGCACCCGTAAGTCGCTAGGAAGCTAAAACCCGAAGGCGTGTCAGGAGAGTCAGCATGCTACTTGGGTGCATGAAATTAGGAACCTAAAGCCTTCTTAAGTGTGAATCAGGTCCTAAGCCTTTAGGCTTCCCATTCCCAGTGTCATATGGAGAAGGGATTAAAGCAATTACAGACACTTTAGGTTCTTCTATTGCAAGCCTAAGCACAGACATTTACTGCTGCTGTGCAAAACAAGTTGGTTCAGATGAAACATAAATTGCTTACAGTTGAGCAGAGAGTTGGGGAAATATTTCAGGATGTTGCCTTGCTTACTGGTATTCTATACAGGACCATTAAGCGTGGACGGACCATCAAGTATGGCTGTGTTTTAGATGGGCTCTGTCACCTGTGCTGCTAATCCATTGCTATTGCCTGTGTTATGTGCTAAATTGGAACACCTACCTGCTCCAGGCAAACTTTACAGATGAGGTGAACGCCACTTCCATACTCTGTGGCATGATTCAGGAAACTACTTACAAGGAGCTGCATATCAGCAAAACTTTAATCTTTGACTATTGGATGTGACAACTTGTGGAACTGGAAGATCCGACCATTGTGACCTGTCAGAGCACAGCCATGTAGACTCTGGCAGCGCGAACACCATTTTCATACTCTGTGGGGCGAATCTGGAGAAGGCTTCAGGGGAGCTGTATATTGGCTAAATTCTTAAATTCACATTTCGTTTGTGGACCCCCAAACGATGAACATCTAATAGGGAGTGGAGCCCATCGGCAGGAATTGTCGGTGTGCAGCAGATCTCTTCTGCCCCTGAGGACTTTTGAAGGAGTCGAATTTTCTCTTTTTGGTGGCAAGAAATAACCTTTGGTATTGTGGCAGGGAAGAAGGGAATCAAGCTTGGACAGTGTTGCTAGAAATCAACGACATTGTAAGTGACCATTCATCTCCTTTATATGCTTGATAGCGGCCCCTTCTTTAGAGGTTTCTATTACAAATATCTATATATTATATTTTTGAAAAAGAATATTGAGGACTCAATAACTGATTTTGCTAAGGGTACGCTTCTAAACCCAAAGAAATCATACTTTGGCAGGGAAACCAGCCATTTGTACTGACTCAAATACCACAGTCCCCACCAGGCTGTACTGTACACAACTTTCAATAGCTCATAGATTGTGATATAGAAATATCCTCTAACTTATAAGAGCTTTATTGCTTTTTGGGACTCCTGGGAGTACTTACTAAAGAGTCTTAATATGAATCTGAGAATAAAACCTAAATTACATTTGAAAAATTCTGTTAGTGGCTTCTTCATTAAATCTATATTAATACATACTACAGAACATTTGATCGACAAAAGTTGCAATTAGAGTTATCAAGGTACTGACTGCTCTGTTTTTTGCCACACAACTCTCTTCCATGTGTCGAATCCTGTTAGAAGTTCTTTGAACAGCTCTGAAACATATTTTACAGTCTTCTGAAAGTGATCCTACATTGCTTCCCCACCTCATAGTGGCCTTGAACTTTATGCTGTGCACCTTCAACACTTGTGGAAGCAACCTATGATCTATTCTTCCTCTGCAGGATTGTCATCTCTCAATATTGATGGATTAATATAAATTGGATACTACTCTACCTTGGAAGAGACTTCCTATATTTTCATCTGTTGCAATGCCAGTATCCTGCAGATCATTATTATTTACTCAGCATAATACAATAAACTTTATATTTGCTTTAAAGAATGAGTATGCTATTCCTAGAGCTTTGTGATTGTCATACTACTTATCCTAAGTAATAATAGTATACCTTAATTTTGTAGACTTAACTTTACTGTTTAACAAGCTATATATATTTATATATTGAGGATTTGTTTCTAAATATATTTGCCTAGGCTTTGGAATCAACCTTAACACCTGGCTAGATAAAGGTATAATCTAAATTGTGATACATTGCAATAATTGTGACCATTAGAAAAACACCATTGGGATTTCTTAAGGCTTTTATTATTGGCCTTTGCTGCAGTATTTTTTATGCAGTAGAGGTGTTGAAGCCTATATTTTTGAAACAGCAACACAAAAATAAAAAAAATAACAAAAACAATTCTTTGATACATCACTGGTCATTATGATAATTTGTCATCTGTTTTTGGTGACATCAGCATGACTATTTTTCTTTCTTTGTAAACTATAATTCTCAGGTCCATTGAGACCTAGTCTCACAATGTAGCTATCCTCACCTTAGGTTGTGGCTGCATTCTTATCTTTATCTCATGGTGATAACATTTTTAGCAAAGTCTCAATTTTCAACTATGGGTAAAAATAGAGGGAACACTCCCAGACCACAATCTACAAGGTCTTCGCCCATACATACCACTGAAGATATACCTGGGTTGCAGCCCTTATTGTCCTAGGAGGATTTACTTCCTCTATCTACGGGAGATACAGTTCATACCATTTTTACAACTACTTTGCCACAAATTAATACCAAATTAGATGTATACAGTTGTCTTTTAATGCTCTTGTCTCACATGTGGAGTCTAATACAAAAAGAATAAGAGAGGTTGAGCAGTGAACAAGTGACACTGAGGAATCAGCACTTACTATGCAGTCCAACATTTACATTTTGTGTGTGTGCCTGAGTACATCAAAAGTCCTGACCTTATGTATTTTATTGGTATTGATATTGCTCGAGCTTTACATGTCCCTGTTACCTCGGACTCTCTTCCTATTGAAAGAGCTCCCAGGGTGGGCCCTAAAAGAGAAAAACCTTTCCAGACAGGTTTAAAGACAAAGGAAACATATTGGCTGCATATAGACGTTGTACCTATTTGATAGTCAGTGAGATTAAAGTTATAATTTTTCAGGATTTTTTAAACAAGGTTACACAAAAGTGTTAGGGGTTCACCCCATATGCAAATATTTATATGAGCAGAAAACTAGATTTTCACTACTCTACCTGGCCAAACTCAAAGTTGTTGTCGATGGCCAACCAACATTTTTTGATGACCCACAAGCTGCGAGAGTGTTATTTCAATATTAATCAAGACTCTGCCTACTTCTACTTATAAAATTTTGATTTGCATTACATTGAATGTTAGACATGTTTGCAATATGTTTTTTCAAAGGTTTAATGTTCCTGTTATGGGACCCTTTTTTTGAGTTCGAAAATTGACAGTGTTGGATTCTCAACCACTCTTTTCTTCTTTTCCTATATTTTCTTTGCTTCTATTTTCAAAAAGGTCTCATGAATTGGATACTGTTTTCTCGCTGTGGCAGAAGGATTGTAACACTGGATGGATCAGCGCTGAGGTGGTACGGCATGTTGGGGTATAAATGTTGATATTTCTGACATGGCTTCGATTCAATGCACTATGACCCCTCCTGTGTCATTTGCACAAATTACACCACTACAATCTACATCTATTGTTTGTTTGTTATCCTGGAATTTAGCTGGACCTCATTCACCAATTAAACTGTCTAGAGTGTTATCACACCTTAAATCATTTCATCCCGATGTGGTGATGCTTCAAGAAACGCATTGGACAAAGGATACTACCAGTACTTTACGTAGTAACTGGATTGCAGAGTGTAATTTGGCTCCTTATTTTCATAAAAAAAGGGTGTGGCGATCCTCTTGGGCAAAAACATGCAATACACCATTACCAATAAAATGATTGATTCAGAGGTGAGATATATTTTACTTAATATAACCATCTAAGGCAATCAGTTCACCCTTTTAAACATATACGCTCCAAACCTACCTATTAGGACATTTTTCTCTATTATATCATGACTCCTAATGCAAAATAACACTCCTAATTTTATTGTAGGAGGCGATTTTAATTCCATACATGATCTGACTTTAGATAAATCTACTCCAGCGTTCTCCCACCCTACCACATCTATCAACAATATTAAATCTTAATGCAGTCATCATAACTTGATAGATCCCTTGAGGTCAATCTAATCTAGAGAATATACATTTTATTCTCATTCGTATAGACTACTTACTGTCTGCCGCTTCCTTATTTTCACGTATTAAACATGCTGAAATTAATAACATAGTAGTGTCTGACCACTCTCCTATATTGTTGGACATGTATCATAAAAACCCTTTTAATAAACAGCTCATATGGAGATTTCCCTCATATCTTGATCAAAATCTTCACTTTCGAGAACATTTGCTATATCAATGGCAATGCTGCATGGACAACAATATGATGCATTGGAGTGATCCAGTGCTGTTTTGGTCTGCTTCTAAAGCAGTCATGATAGGCAGCATTATTTCATATATAGCTACTAAAATCAAACAATCTTACTGCTCCTGCCCAGACAGCCTTATTGCACCTTCCTTCTGTGTGTCCAACTATCCTTATTGTGCCTTCCTTCTTTGTGACCAGCCAATCTTATTGCCCCTCTTTGTCCAGCCAGTCTTATAGCCCCCTCTTTATGAGTGTCCAACCAGCCTCATTTGCCCCTCCTTCTGTGTCCACCCAGCCTTATTTCCCCCATCTTTACTTGAGTCCAGTTAGCCTTATTGTCCCCTCCTTCTGTTTGTCTAACCAGCATTATTGTGCCTTCCTTCTTTGTGACCATCCAGTCTTATTGCCCCCTCTTTGTCCAGACAGTCTTATAGCCCCCTCTTTATGAGTGTCCAGCCAGCTTTAATGCCCCTCCTGTGCCCAGGCAGCCTTATTGTCCCTCCGTCTTTGTCCAACCAGCCTTATTGCTCCCTCTTTATTTGTATCCAGTCACCCCTGTTGTCCCCTCCTACTGTTTGTTTGTCCAACCAGCATTATTGCCCCTCCTTTTGTTTGCCCAGCCAGCCTTATTGCCCCCTCTTTATTTGTGTCCAGTCAACTTTGTTGTCTTCACCTTCTGTTTGTCTAGTCTTATTGCTCCCTCATTGTGTCCAGCCAGTCTTATAGCCACTTCTTTATGTGCTTCCAACCAGCCTTATTGCCCCTTCCTTCTGTGTCCAGTCAGCCTTATTGCCTCTCCTTTTGTATGCCCAGCTAGCCTTATTGCCCCCTCTTTATTTGTGTACAGTCAGCGTTATTGTCCCCTCCTTGTTTGTTCAAACAGTCTTATTACCCCCTCTCTTTGTCCAGCCAGTCTTATAGCCCCTCTATGAGTGACCACCCAGCCTTATTGTTCCTCCTGTGTCCAAACAGCCTTATTACACCCCACTTTATATGTGTGCAGTCACCCTTATTGCCCCTCCTTCAATTTACCCAGTCTTATTGCCCCCACTTTGTGCCCAGCCTGTCTTATAGCCCCCTCTTTATGAGTGTCCAGCAAGCTTTATTGCCCCTCTTGTGTACAGCCAGCCTTATTCTCCTCTCCTTTAGTTTTCCCAGCCTTATTGTCCCTCCTGTGTCCAGACAGCCTTATTACCCCCCACTTTATTTGTGTGCAGGCAGCCTTATTACCCCCTCCTTCAGGTCACCCAGTCTTATTGCCCCCTCTGTGTGTCTAGCCTGTCTTTTTGCCCCCTCTGTGTGCCCAGCCAGTCTTATAGCCCCCTCTTTATAAGTGTCCACCCATGCAGCCAGCCTTATTGCTCCCCACTTAATTTGTGTCCACCCAGCTTTATCCGGTCTCCAGCTAGAATTGTTTCCCCTCTATACGTGTCCATTCTTATTGCCCCTTTTATGTCCAGCTTCCCATTCCCCAATTCCAAATCCCCATTCCCAAAGTACTTTCTAAAAAAAACCCTGTAAAATAAACATACTTTTCCTGTGTCTCTTCTGGCTCTCTACTCCGTGGCGCACGCTCTGCAGGCTATTGATGCTCATGTGACCTTAGGTCACACTTGCTTCCTCTAATCAGAGCTGTGGCTGTGCACAACACAGTCAGCTCTTTTAAATGAAGCTCCCGTGGTAGTGCGGCACAGTAAGAAGTGAGCAGGTATGCCATACAGCTTTATGGCATACCATTACTTCTGTGAGCCTGCACTGAGTGAAAATACAGCTGCTCAAAGAATCTTAAAATTCTGTGAGAAGCTGTATTCTTACTCACAGAAGTGGCGGTATGCCATACCGCCATATACTGGCCCACTTCGAGCACTGATCTAAATATTACACCAATATTACACCAATTGGGCTGGATCCTCAACAACGTCCGTCTTGCACAAACGTCCGTTAGTGTGCCGATAGTAGATACTACGCATGCGTAGTACATATAAAGACCGCATATATGCAATCTAAGTAACTAAACAATATGTAGATTACATTAAATAGTTGCCTGATCACTTTCCTGATTTCTGCAGTGGTATGAACACATGGCAATAAGAAATTCCAACATTGGGGTAGATCCAGAACTACGTGTGAAATATGTTTCCACGTGTAACGTATTTTCGCACGCGTATGTTCTATACACTACCCTAGGCACACCCCTTGAATGTACGTACTTCACCAAGTTCTGCTTCCCAAACACTACCTTAACTTTTTTTCGCATAACAGCGTACGTCCGCTAACGGACGTATAGTCTACGTGAACGTACGCCGCTTAGCATGCCCATACTGTACACTTTAAATACAAACCTCCACCTACTTCACATAAATCGAACGTATTATTGACTCACGTAAAATTGGCACGCCCACACGTAAGTATTTACGTGACAAATACGTGAATGGCCTATACGTTCACAATTACGCTACGCTAATGAGCGTATTTTCTATGGTGCGCATGTGCAGTACTTAGAAATAGGCTATTTTTTGTCTCCGCCACGCGTAAATTCGCTCCGATGCGTTGTTCTGGATCAGGCCCATTATCCTTAGAAACCATTCAAAAAGCATTACTGTAGTCTATAAGGACTTTAACCACCACATTTATATCGGAAAATTATTTATAGAATTTTCCATAGAGGATACGTTTTACCTTCTCATTACTCCACAATAGTTTGTTCTCTTCAAGTGAATGCCCTAAGTGCGCCTCACCAAATGTTACATTATATCATTGCTTATGGGATTGTAATCCCATTAAAAAGTTTTAGGGCCATGTCAGGAACTTTGCAACAGCGCGTCTTCTCCATATTTGCCATTAACACCCGAATGGGCCATTCTGGGGATACACCCCACATCGACAAAACTTCTCTAAGGGGGAGAGAAAATTAAATGTATCCTGCAGCAATGGATCAGTACATCTTCAACCTCATTGTCTATGTTTGCAGCTAAAGATATGTTTCAGATGGAGAGGCTGGAAACTTCTCTATCTAAGGAACAGAAAACAGAAACACTCTCATATACCACAAAAGCTCAAATCAAATCCTCTTTTGATCTAACTACATGGTATAACTAGACTTCTCATTAATTATCCTCGTATAATTTTCCAGGCTGATGAGCCCCAGCCGTAACTCATCTCATATATGCTGAAATTATTGTATGCCACTTTAAATTTCCTGAGATCTTCTACTTTACTTGACTTTGCTTTACTTCTCTTTATTTTGTTTTGGTTTGATTTTTCTCTTTCTCTCCTTTACTTACTCAATTCTTGCTATTTTAGTTAACTCTTTTTCTCTAATAATCATTGGATATCTACTGTTTCTATCTAAGCATATGACCATGCATGACTAAATTAATCTGATGAACAGATATTTATTTGGCTTTTACATAATTAGTTACTTGTATGGTTATCTCTGAGGATTAGTTACAAAGTAATCTGACAAGAGGAAAAAACGTATGTTACTGCTACAGTCGTAATTAATGCTTAAACGTTAAAAAACCTAGGGCTTGTTGGTTAATATATATTTAGGCACCAAACATGTTATAATATGGTTTGTGTTACATGCCGTCAGAATGGCAGAGATCTTACCCCTAGGCAGCACTCTCCTTCCCTGCATGCCGTCAGAACGGCATGCAATCTTCTCCCTGCATTATACGCTGGTCTCCGTCTCCCAGCGTGGTGCCAGGCATCTCACAGCACGCATACTGTCACGGGGGCAAATTAACCATATGGAGACAGTGCTGGCCGGATAGGCGGACGCTGATCTCCTCACTGCCTTCCTGCGTCCTGGGGGTTGTCAGGGGAACACCAATAGCTTCAAACCTCTGCTTACCCTATCAGCAGCTACCAGCTCCTATTTTAGTGCCCCCAGCACTCTCTCTCACACCGGTTATAGTTCCTGTTTTCAGCTACTGTGCCTGCTATCTTTCTCTCTCTCTTGCCTTGTGCTTTGTTCTTTGATTCTTCAGTGTTCCATTGTTGCTCCTGCCTTGTACCTTGCTCATTTTAACCCTCAGTGTTCCATTGTCTCTTCTACCACCTTATTGTTCTGCCCAGTTTGTATTTACCTCTCCTGTGTGATAGTGTTTGTTAACCCCCTTGGGGGTTCCCGCTATTTGGCTGAGTGTGTGATTGCCCCAGTGAGTCCAGTGTGTCCTGTTTGTCCCGTTACTTTCCACTTGTCTTTTAGTCATTGTTTATTGTTCTCCGTTGTTCGTTACAGGCCAGGCTCTTCTGGCCTGTCTCTTCCCTTTTCCTCCTATCTGTTCTACTATCTCTTCTCCCGGGTGTTGCCACGGAGGCCGCAACCTGTGGGTAAATCGGCAGCGCCAGACTATCCTCACCTTCAGAGGCTCTAGTGAAGAACACGATCCTGCTAGACTCCGCGCCTCGGTCGGTTTCACCCGCCACGCTCCCAAGCTTCATCCAGGTCCTGTTGCCTGCATCGTGTGGGACAAACCGCAGTATCTCTGGACCTAAGTTAACTCTCCGGTACCTGCTCTTGCTCCCTATCACTACCGGGTTTGTAACAGTTTGCTTTATTAGTGGACTTTAGATCCTTTCTATAAGTACTATGTGAGGTTGTATGATATATTGAATTCTGCTAAAGTACTCAATTGTGTATATATTTAACTTTGCAACTGCACAGTTTCTATGCTATTCTTGTTAACACGCTAAACACTGGAATGAATATGTTTATTTTTTTCATCATTGCCCTTATTGTATGCACTGTACTATATAAATGATTATATTCAATTAAAAAAAAAACCTGTTTCCACCAAAAAAGGGTGGTTGGCTCCCTGGAGTCATTGTAAGGCCCTGTACTGTTGCAGTTCCTCACTAATACCTTAGCTGTCTGGATAAAAATGAAAGAAGAATGTAAAGATCTGGTTATAGATAGGGCCCCTATCCTGGCCTACCTTGAGATAGAGCAAACAACAGACAAACATTTTTTAAGATTACTCAATGAGGATTATCAGAGCATGAAGAGAATTTGCTGATATTTGTATCAAGCTGGTAAAAACATGGATAAAATTTGCTCTACTCTCTCCTGCTGGATTCTGCATTTTCTGTGGGAAGGATTACCAACATCTATAATCTCCTAGAGATGCTGAAGCCTTTTTGAAAGAATACAATGAAATGGAGACTCTGGACCATATTCATACTTACACTGAAATTCTGTACAGTAGCCTCCATGGTGGAGGCTGTCAAATGGAATTTGCGATTCACAACCCTACATGTAGGACAGCAAGTCTTTCCCCCATGTTCTTCTATGTGAGGATTGTGGATCTGCTAGTAGGACCCTGTGCCTGCACAGAAACCCTTCCATGCAGAATACTGAATCATATGTAAGGGCTTAGCCAAGCCTTTACTGTATGCTTTGCATGCCTCTACCCACCCCAAGTGTATTTCCTACTCATGGGGTGTGGGCACGCTCCCCATGCGGGGGCCTCTGATTTGCAAGGAGTACAGCAGCAGTTGGCTGTGCTCCATGGGCTCTATTTACAAGAGACGATTTTTGCAGGCAAGATGAAATTGTTTAATCTCGCCGCAATTTACCCGCAATTTTTTTGGTTTAAATCGCGGTATTCACAAAGATGCGATTTTACCACAATTTAAATCAAATCACACGAGTTGCTGCAATTTTTAAAGGGCTAAATCGTGGTGGTTTTCTATTGAAAAAAATTAAAATAATAAAAGTTTTTATCACTCACCGTTTGCAGTCATCTGTCTTGGGAAGCCTTGCTAGTTGTGAAGAATCTTCTTCTATTGATTGGAGTCCAGGCGTCGGCTTGCTTGCAGTGGGTTCCCCATTCTTCAGCTCCGGCTCCTCTGCATCTTCAGATCTTGCCACAACGGGCGAAGGCTCCTCCTCCTCTTCTTTGCTGCTCCTAATGACCATTCGGTCACTAGGGGGCAGCCTTTTATTTAAATGATGACGTCAGTTACACTCTGGCCTCTGACATCATCATTTAAATAAAAGCAAACGGTGAGTGGGAAACATTTTTATTATTTTTATTACACCACACACTACATGACACTACACTTAGTATAGGACATGGGACCACCGGAGGTAAGTGAACACATTAGGGCTTAATATTAGTCAATGAAAATGTTTATTTTACAGGCACACATTGTAATGTATTTCAGTATGGTTATTGTACACTTTTTTTTTTTACACACAGCGCACGCAGCGCAGCATGGTTAGAAGTCTTACCATGCTGACGCTGATAGAACTACAAGGCTAAGCAATGCTTAGCCTTGTAGTTCTATCAGCACAGCATGGCTAAGGCTTTCAGCCATGTAACATTTGTTTTTTTCACACACAAAAACACATGTCAAGTATCTTGACATGTGTTTTTGATGGTCAGGGACGGGAGATCACAGTAAAATCGCACCTCTCTGGCTGCAATTTTTTTTTTTTTGTGCTTTCTTGCATACATAAAGGTTTTTTTTTTTTTGTGCTTTCATGTCTCACTAAAGGCAATTTCTTCAAATCGCCTTTAGTGAATACAACTATTTTTATTCTATGTTTTGAATGGCAAACATCTGGATGATTTCTGTCCAGCGATGTTTGCCATGGCGATTTATAAAAAAACACATAAATCACGCGATTTGACCATTTGTGAATATCGCAATGTGAGTTTAGAGGGTCAAATCACGCGATTTATGGCGGTTTTTAACAAATCGTTTTTTGTAAATGAGGCCCCATGGCTGGGAAAATGGAACTTTATATGTGCAGAACCATTTTCAAGCAGACTTCCATACATAGCATACGGAAGTCTGCAAATCCGTCTTAAATACAGTATTAGGTATAAACAGTCCTCTATCACAAAAAGTCTCAGAAGATTGAAGTCTTTCTACATATCCTTTATTATAGTAGTGCAATATCCAGACATAGGATAAATGAGAGTTGAATAGCTCTTTCCTTGGCATTTCAAGGAGCTGGTTATTATGAACATATTTCTTTTAAATCCTATAATTAACCTTTTTATACAGACCTAGTGCTGAAATATGTGAAAGAGATGAACACATGGCATGAGTCTAGAAGTTCTAGCTTTCTGGATTTTCTTTCTTTGTTTTGCTGATGTTTTCTTTGTTTTTCTTTATAGACAGTATAAAATTCATTCGAACTGTTTCTTTAGGTATATTTAAGAAAGGGTTCAATGTTTTTCAGCTTTATGTATTGGGGTAATTTTATGTGACTGGTGGCTTTGCTTTCGTTTGTTTTGATTAGATTTAAACATATTTAGTTTTAAATATAGTACTGTATAATACTTGCCTCGATGCATTTGTGTCTGCTCCTGGAAATTTACTTATATGCCTGGATGGTTGTATCTGTTTTCACACCGGAGATTCATCTGCTATTTTGTCTTCTATTTGATTACATGTTATAGCTAATCTTAAATAAATAACATGGAATGTAGGAGGAATAAATTGCCCTATTAAAAGAAAACACTTAGGGCTCTATTTATTTATAAGATTATTTTAATGCGATAGGTCCAGTTTTCACTTCAAAACTGGCCCTATCGCATTAAAATTAAGTTTCCAATATTTACAAAATCAGACTAGCGTTATTGGTAAGTATTCCGGCAATGTCCCCATATACCCCTCTTTTCCTTCCCATAATAGCTGTTATTAGGGGGAGTAAAAGGTGGGTATGTATGGGGAGACCGGCAGAATACATAGAAATACTGCTAGAGGGTAAAAAAACAAAAAAACGTCTAAATCAAATCATAGAAAATATACATAAATATTATAACTCACCTGTCCGGGCGTCCCGTCAGGCTGCAGCTGTCCGGTCCCGGCATGAAGACACTGCACATGCACAGTGTTTTTCATGTCAAGACTTGGGAAAATTTCAAAGTATCTAAAGAGAAGCACAGCGCATGTGCAGTGTTTCTCATGTCGGCACTGAAATTTTTCTAAGTCCGGATTGCGAACTACTGTGCATGTGCAGTACTTCATTCATGCATCGCATAAATGTGAAGTACTGCGGGGACCCGGTGGATCATCGCGGGGCCTTGCAGGAAGCGTGAGTATTTGTAAATACTGTCAACAAAACTGCCAGGCTTGCTGCGATGATAAGCGAGCCTGATGCAGCTTCGTTCACAGGGAACGAGGAAGGTAAATAAATAGAGCCCTTACTTACCTATATTCAGACTTTATCTCTTGATGATATTATATTGCAGGGGACACATTTGGTAGCTAAGGAACTGACCAAGCTTAAGAAGCTTCTTGCCTCTATACCATCTGCTTCTAAGACGAAAGGGATAGCTATTTTATTTCATGAAAGTTTGACTTTGTGAGATTCATACCCAGAAAATAAATAAAGAAGGTAGATATTTTAGATCTGTAAATTAGTTGGAAACTTTCTGTTCTGTACAATGTTTAATGTTTAGAACAAACCATTATTTTAGAAACTACTGCCTATTATATGTGTATTGGAATGTATATGGATGCCTCAAAGTTGAGGGAGATTTTAATTTGATTGCATTTCCCCTAGACAGACAAGTGACTTCAAAGGTGTCCAGTAGTTTATCAAAATTGAGAATTTCTCAATTTGCTGACAGAAACTTATCCTGCCTCTTAGCAGCATGTAATACTCTGTGTTAATTGGGCTACCTCCTAGTTTCAGAATCATTATAATAATATTTATTATTGCAACTTTAAAGACTGAGATATATAGCGAGGTGCTAATATCTTGTTTGTGTCTGCCCATAAAAAGACTATTGTTGAAGGGTACTGCCAAGTCCAATGTATTCTTGCTGAGGCTTATCATAATTATGTAGCAACTTCAACACAGCATCAACTATAATACAAAGAAAAGACATTTTGTAGTGTTGATGAGTTGGATGGGAGATAAAGTTACTGCCCAGCAAAAGCTTACATTTTAGATATGGGAAAATAGGTAAATTGTCTTCTAATCTTTTACACAGTGAATGTAAAACAACTTTTATAGCTGTTCTTAAAGATTAACAAGGTAGTCTATGGCAAGAGAGCCTAGAGGTAGTGAATATATTCCAAAAATGGTATATGAAATTATATAGCCAAGATCCTATAGATGCTGATAATAAAGTGTCATTTAGGATTCTATTCCTTTACCTCAAATGTCATCAGATCAACTTCAAGCTCGTATAGCCCCTATTTTACTACATTGTTACATCCGGACTGTGGTATCTTGTTCTGCCCATAGGGGCAGACCGGTATGTCATTATGGACATTTATAGTTCCTGCCACTAGTGGCTGCTAGTGGGTTCTTTCTCTATTGTCCTAATTATGTCTTGCTATCCCACACCTGTGAACTGGACTTATATTCCCCTTGATCCAGTGCACAGGTGTGGGTCATAGCTTTCAGTTTCCTGTTCATGTGGGTGTGTGCTACTGCTCTTAGCTTTCAGCCTCCTGTTTTCTGTGTGCTTATTATTCTAGCCTTCAGTTCTCTGCTCTCTGTTTTGTCCTTATTGATCTTTGTTCCAGCCCTTGTATCTGTTTCCAGTTGTTGTCCATTCCTCCTGTATGGTGTGAGTATTCCTGTCAGTTCTCCAGTCTGTCTGTTTACTTTTGTCTGCTGCAGCCTTTCCTTGATATTTGTGTTAATGTGCAGTTTATTATTTTGTATTATATCTGTTGTGTGTTTACACTGCATTATCCAGCACATAGTGCTTGCCATTATTTTACCTTTGCAGTCAGTGTATTGCTGGTTTCATTAAACTGCACCAAATTCATACCCTTGCTGCTGCTTGGATTTATTTGGCACATAGTGCCTGCCATTATTCATGTCTTGCTCAGGTTCTGTCGGTGTTCCCCTATCTGTGTGTTGGGCTTCGGCCTAGAATTTCCCTCCTACTGTTGGTCTGTTGCTGCCTGTCTTGTGTGTATATTACCTCTGCCCTGTGTGTATTACCTCTGTCTCTGGTGTGGCCTCTTCTCCCTGCCTTTCCGGTGTGCCACATCATAACATACATGAAGTACAAACTGCTTTAAGATTTCTGAAACCTCTCAAAGCACCAAACTTTACTATATCTTGACCCTGGAAAATAGGGAAAAGAACATAATGAAATTAAAAAGACATTTTGAATTCCATTATGCCGTAACAATTTATCCTGCACTACTTTATTGCAGTGGTGATAAAAGTTTTGCAAAAGCCAAAACAAGATCCCACCCTTCCTGCGTCTTATAGACCTGTATCTTTAATGGATGTTGACTATGAGTTGCTTACTAATATTATGGCTGAAAGGCTCAAAATATTCCTCCCAGGAATAATACATATTGATCAGCCAGGATTTATATGGGGTATTTAACACACAATGGGTCAATATTGACAATAGTTTAACAGAAGGAGCTCTTTGAAGACCTGCAGCGTAGTCTGGTGTTGTCATTAGATGCCAAAATAAAAACGTCTTTTGATAAAGTTACATGGGACCATATGATAGCATCACTATATAGGCTTGGGTTCCCAAAGAGTTCTCCTCACTTTTATGTGCCCTATATTCTAATCCTTTTAATCAGGTGGCAGGCAATAGACTTGGTTCAGCACCCCTTTTTATAATATGGTGTATCTTATCACTATTTCTCCAACGCTGCACCAGTCATCAAGCTTAAAATGGTATAGAAATTAATAGCATGGAGCTTAAGTTAATTTGCTGACTACTTGCTGCATTTTGTGTCTCACCCACAAAATTCCATTCCAGCTATCTTATCACTCATTTCTCAGGAGCTTTGTAGGTTATAAAGTATTTTTTCATAAATCTATGGTTATGGTCAGTATCACCACAAGCAGGATACTATTTCATCAATTACTCAATACGTCCCAATCAAGGTTCTGTACGTTGGAAAACTTTTCAGGTGTTCCTAAGTCGATTGCCCGCACTTCAGGGTTGGACTGCTTTACCGCTTTATTTGATGGATAGGATAGTGGTGCTAAATGGGATGGTCTCCCTTGATTGACTTATCTTATACAAATGTTGCCCATTTTAATAATTCCTTCTGATGTGATTAATTGTATGAAATGATTTCTCAATCTATATCTATATATGAATGCACAGAAGCATCCACACGTTATGACGCTACTGTGCATGCTCCATTGGTTAGGAGCAGAATAAAAAATAAAAGAAACTCCCTCTATTAATTCCCTCACCACACCTCCCCCCAACTGTAAATCCCTTCTTTACTCACCTCATAGCGGTGGCGGTAGGGAGCTCCAAGTACCACCCCGCCGCTACCTTCTGCACCTTACCTCTGTATTCCACAACTTCCTGCCACATCCAAGATGGTGGTAGGGGTCCTTCCTATGTAATGAAGGGACCCACCGCCATCATCTTGAATGTGGCAGAATGATGCTACATGAAGAGGTAAGGTTCTGAATGTGAAGATGGTGGCAGAATGTTGCTAGCTAGCGGAGGAGGGACATGCTGCCACCATCTCCGCATTCTGCAGCTTACCTATACATTCAGTACCTTCCTGCCACAGTCAAGATGGTAGCGCCGAGTCCCTCCAATATATAGGAAGGACCCACAGCCACCATCTTGGATTTGGCAGGAAGATGCAGAATTCAGGTAAGGTGCTGCATGTAGAGATGGCAGCGGCAGGTCCCTCCTCTGCTACCTAGAACCAGGGACAGTAGGAACCCACCACTGCCATCTTTAGAGGGTTAGAGACATGATGGGGGATATTGGGGGGCTGGTGGCACATGATGAGGGATACTGTGGGGTCTTGAGACACATGATGGGGGATACAAGGATGGTACAAAGACATGATGGGAATACTTTGGAGGCTGGAGGCACATGATGGTGGCGGAGCTACTGGGGGTCTGGAGGCACATGATTGGAAATACTATGATGGGGGATACTGGGGAACTGGAGAAACATGATGGGGGATATTGGGGGTCTGGTGCCACATTATGGGGGATACTGAGGGGTGCAGAGACATGATTGGAAAAATGGGGGCTGAATACACCTGATGGAGGATACTTGGAGGCTGGAGAAACATGATGGGGGGATACTGGGGGGCTGGAGACACATGATGGGGATACTAGGGGGGCTGCAAAGACATGATGGGGAATATTGGGGGGCTGCAGAGACATGATGGGAAATACTGGGGGGCTGAAGATACATGATGGGGGTTACTGGGGTGGTGGTTGGGTGTGGATGGGGGCTTGGAGGCAGATGATGTGGAAAAGTGAGGGGCTGAAAACACATGATGGTGGATGCTAGGGGGCTGGGGGCACATGATGGGAAATACTTTGGAGGCTGGAGGCGCATAATGGGGGATACTGGGGGACTGGGGGCACATGATGGGAAAAACTTTGGAGGCTGGAGGCACATGATGGGGGATACTGGGGGGCTTGACGAACATGATGGGGGATACTGGTGGGCTGCAGAGACATGATGGGAATAATGGTGGGTTAGAGACACATGATGGAAGATACTGGGGGACTGAAATGATAATGGGAGATGGAATGACATAAATAGGGAATACTGGGGAGACTGGAAACTCATGATGGGAAATATATGGGACCTACTTCTGTACAAAGACCTCTTTTGGAGAAATCTTTAGTACCCTTATGTATCTATAACATCTGAAAATGTGAGAAAATACGAAAATTCTGGGATAAGGATTTAGTTTATTCAATTCTTGAGATCCACTTTCTAAGAAGCTTTATGGCAATGATATGTGCAATTGTGATATATATTTATCAATTAAGTATCAGTCCAAATACCCTTATCATGAAGAACTTTGCATGCACAGAATGGTTTCTATTCAGAAATTAAAAAAAAAAAGTGTATAAGTAGAAGGTTATTTAACTTATTGGGCAAAGCAGAGCTGTCCAACTTTAAAACTGATATTACAAACATTAAAATTGACAATGATTACATAGTTATTAAAGTTAAGCTTTAATTTTTTCCTTATGTAGCTATTATTTTTGCTTGTTACACCTACAAATCTGTTGCAGCTCCATATAAAATCATGAAATTATTGTAGCATTTGTTATATAGTATGTACTAAATGTAATTTTTTAGTTTTCGTGTGACATTTATATGTTTTTCTCTCTTTTTTTCTGACCAAAAAAAAATGGAAAATCACAACAAAATGTTTTACAACAAAAAGTTAATATTATTAATATAATAGCTATAAGTGCAATAATCAAGTCAGCAAAAAGCTAAAAACAATTCTCCTTACTTACATCAGTATACAATATATATAGATACTGTAAATATAATAATTGGAAAATCTCAAAGATAAGCCTAAGAAAGTAAAATAGTAGTTTCAGTGAATAATGCAAATGAAAGATTTTATCCTAACAGTACTCAGCCTATTCAAATTAATGACCCTTGTGGGGTCTAGCTCTAATATTATAGCTAGCAGCCAATTTATTGAAAAGTGGTTGCCACTATCAACACCAGATCAGAGACTGTCCAATAACAGTCTTATAAAGCAGCTTGTGAAGCAAATGATTGTCTACCAATTGTAGCACTAATAAAATTTCAGATGGTAAATTCTAGAGAACAGGACATGGGTACAGGGCCAGATTGAGAGCCATGAAGGCGTGGGGCAGAAGACGAACAAGGGCCCACAACATATAGTATAATTTGGATTAGGATGTCAGTCCTTGACATTCATCCTTATGCACCGCAGTGGGAGGCCTGGAGATCTGCAGTGTCTAGGGGCCTATTTTAAGATGAAGGCCTGAGGCTGTAGCCCCATTGTTAATCTGGCACTGTATGGGTGGGTATTGATGTAATCATTGGTAGGCTATCATTTACTTCACAATATACAAGCTGCATTATAAGATTGCTATCGACTGTACTCTGATCCAGTATTGACAGTGGCTGAATACTGTTAGGATATAAACTTTCATTTGGATTTTTCAGTGAAACTGCTATTTATCTTTACTTCCTGAGGCCTATCCTTGTGATTTTACAATAATATTTACTGCAACTATATCCATTTAATAGTATGGTTTGTTGTATTTGTATATTGTGATAATGATGTATATAAGGAAATTTGTTTATAGATATGAACTTTATATAATATTAATAATTAGTTAACAAATCTCATTTGACTCTGAGCACTGCTTTCTCTTTTTTTTATTCATCTACCTAGTAACAAGCATGGCCCCTGTCCTTGCACTTTCTGCCCTCATGTGCTTTGCCTTTCTCTTATTTGCCAACAATTATTAATTTGTTTTCTATTATTTAATGACTCTTGACTTTATATGGGCACAGGCTCAGCAATATACAATGGTTTTGCCTTCCCTATGTTTTTATCTTTTTTGTCTTAGAGAAACAGAAATTGTTAAGGCAGAGGTACATGGACATGGCATGAGGTAAAGGAAACAATGGTTTATAATGATTATGCTACAAACTAAAAGCTGTATTATTCATTGTCGAGAAATATGATTAAGATGTGTTTTTATATAGAAAACCTTGGTGGCTACATTTACTAAACTGCAGAAAATGAAAAATGGAGATGTTGCTCATAGCAACCAATCAGATTCTATCTGACATTTTCTAGTATTTAACAGGAAAGTGAGAGCTAGAATCTCATTGGTTGCTAAAGGCAACATCTCCATTTAGTTGTCTATTTATTGTATAGTCAATGCTTTAATAAAGTTTATGGTTTGGTGGTTTACATTAGAAAGTTTACTTTAAGTAAGACTTTTTATTTTAAGACATAGTGGATTGAACCAACAGGTTAAGCTATGAGTATAATAGGCTGCTTGGAGTGACATACTAGTTGATTAAGCAAAGAATATTGCAATACTGAATGGAATTTGAAAAAGATGTTCACCATCTTTATATCTATCTACCCAGAATATAATCAGAGAACAATGCAATGCACTGAATACACCTAATGCATTTTATTGATACACAGTTTTGTGTTGTAAGAGTATGAGTTGCTGATCTGAATGTCTCATTATGATGAAGTCTTTGGCACAACAATAACTCCAGAGATTTAAAGATAGACATTTCTTGGTTACTTCTGTATAAATATACAGGAAGGAGACTGATAGTTTAGTCATTTGAGTGAGCTACAGTATGTTATTGTATTGAAATCTGAATCCCTATGTTATTTCAAATCTGTAACAGACACAGTATTTATTGATTATATGAATTATTTATCTATTTCTTTAATATTATGTAAAGTATTATTTGTTGTTTAGTTAAATATACATATGTAGTTACTTTATCAAAAGAAGTCACAATTTACAAATTAATATGGTTTGTCCAAATTACAAAAAATTGTATGGATTTCAACTTCACCGAGGTCAATATGCTTATTTCTTTTGACAAATCTTCATGAATGATCAAATGAAATTGACTCTGCTTCTGTAACAGATATGGAAACACTTAAAACACTTCAGTGGTTTATTGATTGGAGCCTGTCTGTGTATAGTAATGCCAAACTAACACAATCTCAGATACCTGTTGTGTAGTCACTCTTACTTCAAATACCATTGAAATAATGCTAAGGATCTTATAATTGACATTTAGATCCTGCTAGGAATAAGAACTATGACATGGGGTGACTTAAATATAATACCTAATATTTGTTAGGTAATAGATAAGAACATTGGGGTAGATCCTGAACTACGTGTGTGCGTACGTATTTTAGCGGTGCATATTTTCGTACACGTAAGGTCAATACACTCCCCACGGAACACCCCTTGCACGGACGTATTTTCTCAAATTACGCGACCCAAACCCTACCTTAACTTTTCCTAACGTAACAGAATACGTCCGCTAACGGGCGTACAGACTACGCGAACGTACGCAGCTTAGCACGCCCATACTGTACACTTTAAATACCACCCCCCGCCTACTTCACGTAAAACGCACGTATTGGTCACTAACGTAAATTTGGCACGCCCACACGTAAGTATTTACGTTAGCAATACGTGAATTATCCATACGGTTGAAAAGATGCTATGTGAATGTGCGTATTTTCTGTGTTGCGCATGCACAGTGCGTACAAATCTGCGAATTTACGTGTCCGCCACACGTAAATTCGCGGAAAAGCGTAGTTCAGGATCTGCCCCATTATTTATTGACTATCCGGTAATTATAATGTAATGTTTTCAGAATCTTTCAAAAATCAAGAAATGAAATGTTTTTATTTAAGGTAATTGCCAATAAAGTCCTTACAGAATCAATCAAGAAAAATAAAAAGTTTAATCAAGATAGAAGAATAGATGAATTAATATGACTTTATATTAACAAAATAAATTTTAAAAACACATAATGGGTCAGATTTACTAAGCTGCTGGAAAAGTGGAGATTTTGCCCTTAGCAACCAATCAGATTCTAGCTCTCATTTTCCTATTACATACTAGAAAATGCCAGTTACAATCTGATTGGTTGCTATGGGCACATCTCCACTTTTTCATTCCTGCAGCTTAATATATCTGGCCCAATGACTTTTTATAGAATAGTATTCATCAAAAGAGGTTTTGTTCACATTTCTGCAAGGTCACCTACCATTCACAAGATATCTCACATAATAGCTTTCACACCAAGCTATGGACCTGGGAATAACCCTGGTCGGGTGTCTGTGTGAAAGGGTTGCCCTGGGTCTGCGACCCTGGTCTATAGCAGGGTTATTCCCAGGATGGCCTAACCCCTGCTGCAGAGGCTTAACTAGGGCTGGTGGAGCCCAGGGCAAGTGAAAACGTGCCCCTGTTTTACTAAATTATACAAATTTAGTTATAGTGCCCCTTGCACCTGAGTGTCCATCGGCACCCAGGGCACATGCCCTATGAAACTCACGCAAGTTACACCACTGCCGTACGGTGGTTTTTCAGTCCGTGATCCATTAAAATTATGTAAAATGTGCTATGTCTCATCGAGGCATAAGCAATCGATATCCCAGCCAGATCAGAACTGGGTACCCACACACCTCTCAATGTTATTAGACCTGATAACACTGTGCAAAACCAGGGAGTTATAGCTCCAGGCAGAATGTAGCCCAACATAACTGTGTGACTATATACTCAGAATGGGCTGGATCCAGACTTAAGTAAGTGCTTGAAATGAGTTACTCCTGGGCTAAGCCATGTTGATTGCAGGGGGAATCAAGTTAATTGTATTCTTTGCATGCAGGGATATATCTGTGAATTGCTTACTGCACACAGATACTGACCAGCTTTACTATCACACTGTTATTTAGACTTGGGCTAGGAAACATCACCTCTCAACTCTAATACTGTTTGCAACAGATGAAATATGACTCCCCTGCAATCAACATGGTTTAGCCCAGGAGTAACTCATTTCAAGCAATTATTTAAATCTGGATCCAGCCCAATGTTTTTGGTAAAACACTTGGTTAAATTTACGGATATTGGACTGTGTTCACATCTAAGAAGCTTATGCTTCTTAGGTGCGTAGCTTTAGGAAATGACCTACTACGCATGAGTAGTAGGTCATTTACGCAATCTACGTACCATGCTGTTTGCAGTACCAGACCGCATGGAGTAGTTTAGTTAGATATAGGCGGCCTAATGCCACCTGGGGAGTGATTAGTTAGAAGTGGGAGGGAAAAGGGAATTAGAGGACGGGGGGAGGCATTGTCTGTGCATAGTTTCTTTATCACGATAAAGTGGCCCTATGGCACTCTTTAGTGCCACAAGGTACCTATAAAAGGGGGCCGGGTTAGGGACAAGACAGGTGAGTTAGGTCTGGGTCTATCTGTACCTAACTCACTCTTAGGTGTGAATGTAGTGCATTCATACAATCTTTGTAACAAATAGTCTCTGATTGTCATTTGCTGCTTACTGTGTTCTGCTTTGTTTATGCTGTGTTGTTACTTAAAGTAAAATTACTGTTATAGCATTCACCCCTCGTTTTACACAGCAGTTACTGGAAATACATGGCTTTGTTAAATTATATTTGTACCATTAGCAATAGTCCTGTCCTGTAGCTGCTGCTATCTACTCAAGACATCTTAGATCCCAGCACTGGAAATCTTACATCCTTAGTATGTCTAGTGGTCAAAGAACTATAAACTCTCCTCTTGTGGTGATCATAAAAAGGTGTACAACCTAGGGGGAGGCTGGCAGCCTAACACAGTGCTCAGCACTCCATGCATAAATGCTGAGCACTGTTTATTTGACAGATTGCTAAGTTTCATCACGCACACTAGACAGAGTCTGACATCGATCCTGCCTGTAATTGCCTTGGTGCTGCCCTGTTCCGCTCTGGTCCCACCCATACAGACTAAGGCCTTGTTTTCTTGCTGTGGGGATTGATTCTGTCAACTTTCACCCCTGACTCTAGATGAGTTACTTGCCAACTTTGTTTTTTCTTTCCTCCATAAGATCCTGCAGCAGGAGATAGACAAACTCCAACTTGATGATGTTAACTGCAATAAGCCCTGTTGTGTGTCTAATGAAGGAGTTTATGTCACATTCTGGATTGTCCAAGTTTACTCCAACACAAAATGTCTTTGTTAAGATAATCCTCTAATGTGTAATGTAAACTTTTTATCCTTCATGTTCTTTAATTTGACAGAAACAGGCATTTAGATTCCAAAGTTAATTTAATATTGATATGATGATTATTATTAGTAATATTATATGTTTTACCTCTTATTTTAGGCTATGATAAGCTTAGATATTATTGAAATAATACGTGTGATACAGTGTCAATGCAATACTAAGCTTTCAACACAAGAGGGCAATATTGAATAACACATGTTTATTTTTTCTTTATCCTTGCATTTCTTTACTTATTTATGGAAATGTTTACAAATGAATACTGAAACATTGGGCCTGATCCAGACCTAGTTAAGTGCTTGAACTTAGTTACTCCTGGGCTAAACCATATTGATTTCAGGGGGAGTCAAGTTAATTGTATTCTTTGCATGCAGGGATATATCTTTAAATTGCTTACTGCACACAGATACTGACCAGCTTTACTATCATCACTGTTATTTAGACTTGGGATAGGAAAAATCACCTCTCGACTCCCCTGCAATCAACATGGCTTAGCCCAGGAGTAACTAAGTTCAAGCACCTAACTAGGGGGTAGATCCAAACTACGTGTGCCGTACGTTTATTCACGGAGCGTATTTTTGTGCGCGTAAATTCGCTACACTCCCCTCAGCACACCCCTTGCACGGACGTATTTTGTCAAGATACGCTTTCCAAACCCTACCTTAACTTTTTCCAACGTAACCGCTGTCATACGCACGCGTACGTATGGGCTAAATGAATTTACGCAGCTAAGCACGCCCATACTGTACACTTTAAATACCACCCCCCGCCTACTTCACGTATTTCAGACGTATTTTGGAGTAACGCAAAATTGGCACGCCCACACGTAAGTATTTACGTGACACATACGTGAATGGCCCATACGTTCACAATTACGCTACGTTAATGTGCATATTTTCTATGGTGCGCATGCGCAGTGCGTTCAAAACAGCGATTTTACGTCTCCGCCACGCGTAAATTCGCTTTGAAGCGTTGTTCTGGATCAGGCCCTAGGTCTGGATGCAGCCCATTATATATACATTACAGACAAGTTTCAGACTAAATGACACATATGTAGTGCATTCAGCATACTGTATTAGGTTTAATAACTAAACCAAGGCACACACCACATAATCATCACAAATACTAAATATTAAGCACAATCAATTTATTCTATTGATTTCCATGAATACATGATTCATAATTCCAGACAACATATTGAAGTGTAATTAATCTTTCTTTGAGCCCCAACTAACACCCTTAGGGGTGTTGTCACACTTCAGTTCGCAATGATGTCCTCCACTGCAGTTTACATTTGACACAACAGTAGCTTTGCAATTTTTATACTGCATTGTAGTTACAATAAATATGTTCCATGCAATGAAAGAGCTTTGAAATCATCACAATACTTACATGCATACATGCAAACAAACATCATACACAATTATCAAATATGAACATAAATAAATGCATTAGAGACATTAAACATGCCTAAAACACAGCTCTAAATAGCACATAATGCTATAGTTAAAATCCTACTTGCCAGATGTGATACTTTAGCAGCCAACTGGAACTTTTATTCTGAGTTAGGAATCCAATGCCTCCAAGCTACAATTTGATCAAATTGGGCATGTTGTTATAAAAATAAGTGGTTAAATATACCCATACGAGATGTGATTTTGTCAGCCAATTATAATATTTGCCTGGGGCCCATAACCCTATTTATGGGCATTATAAGTGGTTGATATATTAATAAATATTCTTTAAATAGACACATTTGCATGATTACCTCTTCTTACATCTGACACAACACTGATATTTTCTGCTGATTTAATACATACTCAGTGGTATGGGAAGACCATTGATTGACACAATGATATATTAGTAGTCTATAAATTGTGTTTTGTACTCGAATATCCCCTAAAATTATTGTTGTTGAATATCTATACAAACTGTTAGGATACTTTTTAAAATCTTGCAGACATGTTTGTTGACTCTATGAGAAAAAAAGCATTTTTCCTGCGCTCCCTATAAAAATGTTTCCTCCTCATTATCTGGTATTCGCACCTTTCACAGTTCCTACAACAAAAATATTCTGTGAATCAAATGAACCCCAATTTCAGACAAATGGTACAACAATAAGGTAGGGGGTAATGGCGCAAGAAATCCAGCTTTTGCAGGTAAATTTCTAAATGTTTCTTCTTTGACCTTACAGGGTTACTTCAGTCTTTGCTTGTAATTCAACAGTATAAGTCCTTCTGCAAAGTCAGAACAAATCTTTTCTCTTACTTTTAGAAGATTTTCATGTTCTTACTCCTCCTAACTCCCAGATATATATTCTTTAAAGCAGCCAGTTGTTTTTCCCACTTGTCTTGTTGTCTCGAACTTTAGGCTTCAATGTTCAAGGAATTTCAGGTTCACCTTCTCAGTCTTTTCTGTTCTTACTTTTTAGTTCTCTTATATATAACAGAATAACAGAATAAAATCTTGTGTGACTCTGGTCCGGATTGACAGTTACGTAGTTTTCGTCTTACGTACGTTGTTTTAAGAATTGAGCTACTACGCATGCGTAGTAGCTTATTTACGCTATCTACGTACCATTTCTGTACGTACATTGTGTAATCGCGGTCTTTAGATGACGTAACTGTGAATCCGGACCTCTGTCTTAATATAATAAGTGCGATGACTCTACAATCATGGACCTGATCCAGACCTGCACTTCCTATTTTTTAGTTAGAAGCAGGGTCGGCATCAGAAGTTGTGGAGCCCGGGATGGGCCACCACAGACCTGCGGTAACAGGGGGTGAGTGCGCAATGGCCCAGCTAATGAACAGCTCTCTGCATGCTGCAAACAAATGCACCTTTTCTTTATGTTCGATCCAGAGTTTCAAAAGTTGCAGCTCTGGATAGGATACATGCAGTGTTGGCAACGGATTGGCGCATCCACTATCCAAGATCAGGTCCCATATTTGTGAATAATGAAATAATCCTCTTTGGGGAAGTGGTCAAAGTGGAATTTTAGAAGTGGTGTTATGAAAATATAGAAATAATAGAAGTGAATGGAGATTTATAGCTTTACAATGAAATAAGTAGCAGAAGTGAGGGTATAGCACACCCCCGTATACACCCTCACTTCGAGCCCTGCTTTAGAGTGTTTTTTAATTGAAATGTTAAGAGACGTTAACAAGATTTGTCATAGAATCCCATTCAGATCAGTAGGATTAAATATATTTTAAAGGTGTTTTAGAAGCATATCTAAAATAACAAAACACGTTAAATAGCTCCCATAAACCAGGGAAATGGACGTATTGGACCTGGCTCAGACGTTAACTAAAAATATATTGCATCTTGCTTCCCATAAAAGTTAACACAAATAATGGGTTATTGAACTGGATCCAGAAGAGCACAGAACTGCAGCTCTGGACCCAGAGGCAGATACGACAGTACAGCCAGATACGACAGTACAGCCAAGAACAATGCAGCTGCTTTCACAGGTAAGTTACACAAGTGCAGGATACTACACTGTTATGTGTAGTGAAAATAATGGTGACATTTTGTGCAAGCCCTTCAGGGACAATGCGAATGTACAAAAAATACAGCCAGGAAATAAAATTTGCTTCAAGGTAAAAAAGTATTGTTTTCATATTTTTTTTTAAACCAACACATCGCATAGGCAGTTTTCCCATACCTTTTTTTTATTGCAATGGTCCAAAATAGGTTGTGGAGTTCCAACCGTCAGCAGCTTCTAAGAATTAGATCTGCACTGTGGACAGTGGAAATATTTTAGCTGTGAGCTGTTACATGAATGCAGCCTTGCTGTACGTGGACTACATTCCTCCATACTTTCCATTCCATGAATGCAATCGGATGTAGCAAGGACTTGCGTTCAGGTCTGTATTGCGGTACTTCCATGTGCTTTAATTCTGGGCAACGTGAAAGTATACAGAGATACACCATCCATCGGGTATACACTAATGTTTGCATCATGCACATTGCAACCTGTAAATCTCAAAAAATGCTTCATACCCAGAAGCCTATTATTTCTATGAATATTTCAGCAATGGCACAAACTGAGTCAGCAGTGCCCATCAATAATTATATAAATTAGCAGAACAAATTGAGTTAACTTTAACAAAAATATTGCCTGTACTTGATAAGTGTATTCATTAATTCTAAGATTTCTCACCTAGGGTGATAAAGATCAATTACACAGCTGCATGGAAATTGAATGACCAAAAGGGCTTATATCAAATATCATATAAAATATTCATTATATTCATAAAAAACATCAATATAATAGATTCAACAACACTAACTAGGTTAGAATTTTTTAAAGAACAATGTGAAAATTTTAAACCATCCATATGTTGTTTGCATAGAAATTATCAAACACCAGGGCATTGCCTTTTTATTTTAATAAATTTAGTAATATTGCAATTAAATTAGGTCTCACACAAGTTAATTTATGTAAATGCATTGCTTGTTTTGCATGCAAATATTATCTGTAATAATATGATACAATTGCACCAATGGATTCATCGGACTAACTCAGATGAAACAGTAATATAGAGCAGGTGCTGTAAGTTATGAGGAATTTACACAGATACAAAAAGACACCCCAGCACTCTTGCAATTAACCAGCAACAAACCATAATATTCTATCTGTAAAATAAGTCACTTAATTCATTAAATACATTTGCAAATACTGTATATAATAAGCCACCAGCCACTTACAAGGCTTCTCTGTTTTGGTATATATATACACACACACAACAAATAAACCATAGCAATGTTTTACAGTTACGGTATTTGTTTACATTTTTTTTTTATTTTTTAGCAGCAAAGAGAAATAAAAAATTATTTTTTTGTAAAAATGACTTTGCAGATGAACAACAACACCTATAGTATAGCATCACAAATACAAGATTTTCACAAAGCTCATAACACATGTACTTTATATTAGAGCTAAAGTAATGCCATTAAATATATATAAAAAATCTAATATAAATTAGAGGTTATAAAAATGGCGCAAGCTCAAAATTTTAGTTGAGCCCTAAAGGATTGATGGTGTTTAGAGTGGCTATCCAGTAACATTCTCTCCTGGAAAGTTTATTTAAACGATTGCCACCCCTCTCATCCATGGTGATATGTTCTATAGCTCTAATAGTTAAACCATCAGTTTTACCTCCATGTACCATAGCAAAATGCCGTGAGACACTGTGTGTTAGATTTTTGTTTAGAATGTTCCGGTAGTGCTCTAGGGCCCTAATTTTAAGTGGTCGTTTAGTTTTTCCTACGTAAGAGAGATTACATTTACACTGAAGTAGGTAAACTACAAACGTGGAATTACAATTTGTTAGGTGTGACATTCTATATTCATGTGCACCCGCAGAGTCAAAAAAGGTTTTATCTTTAGAAATAAACTTGCAAATTTTGCAAGAATTGCATGGGTAACAACCTTTTAAATTGCACTTATTTCGATTAGATTGCTGCTCAACTGGGAGAAGCCTAGGTGATAAATAAGATCTAAGGGTTTTTTCCCTTCTAAACCTAACTATGGGTTTATCGGGCAAGACATGGGTAAGAAGTGGGTCCAATTTTTAAATCGGCCAGTGTTTGGCTACTAGGCCTTTGATTGCACCACTACAGTTATTAAAATCCGTAACTAAAGGACAAACAATAGTTTGGGTGACAGGTTCAGAGTTAAAGGTGGCAGTTTGCTGAATATTGCTAGAATATGGAATCAGAGTTTTTTTATTTTTATATTTCAGAAGGGCATTCCTTTCCAAATCTCTAGCTCTCCAATATCCTTCATCTATCAAATCCTCGGGATAATTTTTCTCTTTTAATCTCGACCTGTACACATCTGCTTGTTCATCAAATTTTTGGATGGTAGAGCAGTTCCTGCAAACTCCAGGAACTGAGAGAAGGGTAGATTATCCTTCCAATTTCCTGGACAGTTACCTTAAATACGAAACAATCCCTAGGGGTTTAAGACTGTCTAAAGAGCCAGCATTCGAATGCGTTGATAAAACACATTTTCATGAGGAATGGTACAAGATCCTTGATACCTGTTCCTTTGAACTTATAAAACTCCTCATTAAAGAAAAGAAATTTGATCTTACAAAATTAGAGGAAAACATAAAACAGTCAAATAGTAAGTTTGAACATTTAGAAACAGACACAGATTTTTTGCAAGCCAAATCAGATTTGGAGACTAAGTTAGGGAAAATAGAAGAGAGTACTATTAATACTAAAAGGAATAAATTTCACAGAGACCTAAAAGATTATCAACTTAATATAGTTAGGGATTGGACCAAATATCTGATTGCATCAGATGGCACTTTTACTTTAAAAACCTCTGCCTTTAAAAATAAAAATAATCAGCGGAAAAATATTAACAATAAAAAACCCAATCCGCACAGGAACAAAACTAACAACCCTAATATTCCCAATTTTGTCCAGCCACATTTTGGAGTAGATAATAACCAATTAATTCCAAATACCTCAAATACCCCTCAAAAACAACAAGGGCAGTTTCAAAAAAATTAAAATACAAATAAATCGGGAAAAAAAGGAATTAAAAATGGTCGAGATAATCATGGGAAATCCATTAGCAAACAATCACAAAGGGAACCTGAAAATGCACCCCCTACTATTGTCTCAAATAGATTCTTATTACTCCAAACTCCTGTGGATTTGAAAGACCCAGAACCGAAAAATGTATCGGGTCTAAATTCAGAGGAACGTCCCTCTACCTCTTTGTCTTTTTTAGCACAGGCCCCTCAAAAGAATATCCCACCACTTATGAGCCAGTCTCAATTAATGTTTGCCCCAGTATCGACCAAAAAAAGACAATTAGAAGGGGCAAACGAGGTAGAAAAACCACCAGACAAGAAAAAACTGGCCCAATAAATGACAAGGGCATTTTTAATCTATCCTCAGTGACCCTTACAAAAACTCAGCTTAATTTGCTACGCAAGGGTCTCTTGCCCCCTTGTGTCCCCCCAACAAATTTAATCTGCTTATTGATACCCTAAAATTCTCCAGAAATTTAACATTAAAGCGCCATTTTCTGAAGATGAATCTAAAAAAGGATGCACTGAGTACAAATATGGACTCAGTGCAACCTGAATTATCTCAGAATGGAACAGGACTAAAACAAAGCTCCAAGTTTTTCCCGCTAGAATCTCGGGGTTCATATATTGAGCTTTTCACAGAGTTATTAAAACAAGATCTGGAGGGTTTAAATTATGATCAACCCCAATATAACTCGAATTTAAATAAATGGGAAAGAAAAGCTCTGAAAGATTTAATGTCTTCTACAGACATAATTATAAAGTCAGCAGATAAGGGGGGGGGATTGTTGTTTTAGATCGAGACTGTTTTGTTAAGGAATCTCTACGCTTACTTTCAGATAGAGAATTCTATCAAATTCTGAAAATAGACCCTACAGAGTCTTTTGTAAATGAATTAGAGATACTCTTGCAATCCGGTCTTTCCAAAGGTTGTATTTGTAATGATTAGTTCAACTATTTGATGAATAGATTCCCTAGGATTGCAACTTTTTATCAGTTGCCAAAACTACATAAGGACAGACTCAATCCCCCAGGCAGACCAATTGTCTCGGGGATTGAGTCTGTCACATCAAGACTCTCTGAATTTTTGGATGTCCATATTAAAAAATACGTTCAACAGTTGGACTCTTATATTAAGGATTCCACCCAGGTGCTGCAAATGGTTTCAAGTTTGAACTGGGAAACTACATTTAACTGGTGCTCCATTGACGTAGAAGCATTATATACGTCTATACCCCATGAAAATGGCCTTTTAGTGCTACGTAAAGTGCTTGAAAGTGACCCAACAATGTCAGTTGAACTGGTTGATTTTTTGGTCACTTGTGCTGATTTTGTTTTAAAGAAAAATTATTTTAAATTTCTGGGTTTGGTCTATGTACAGACCAGGGGCACTGCGATGGGCACGATTTTCGCTCCCAGTCTCGCGAATATTTATTTGGGAGACTGGGAGCGGAATTGTGCCCTCACGCATGATCTCAGTTGCTACATTAAATATTTCGGTCGATACATCGACGACGTCCTATTAATTTGGGACGGTACAGAAACACAGTTCAATGTATTTGTGGACTCACTGAACTTGAATAATTATGGTCTTAGGTTTACCTCCAAATTTGGAGGTTCACAAATAGAATTCCTTGACCTTCATTTGAGTGCACCAGGGAACCTAAGAGAATCGATATCGACCTGTACACATTTCAAAGAGGTGGACAGCAACTCATATCTAGAATATGACAGCTGCCATCTCAGAAATTGGAAGGATAATCTACCCTTCTCTCAGTTCCTGCGGCTACGCAGGAACTGCTCTACCATCCAAAAATTTGATGAACAAGCAGATGTGTACAGGTCGAGATTGAAAGAGAAAAATTATCCCGATGATTTGATAGAAGAAGGATATCGGAGAGCTAGAGATCTGGAAAGGAATGCCCTTCTGAAATAAAAAAATAAAAAAACTCTGATTCCATATTCTAGCAATATTCAGCAAACTGCCACCTTTAACTCTGAACCTGTCACCCAAACTATTGTTTGTCCTTTAGTTACGGATTTTAATAACTGTAGTGGTGCAATCAAAGGCCTAGTAGCCAAACACTGGCCGATTTAAAAATTGGACCCACTTCTTACCCATGTCTTGCCCGATAAACCCATAGTTAGGTTTAGAAGGGAAAAAACCCTTAGATCTTATTTATCACCTAGGCTTCTCCCAGTTGAGCAGCAATCTAATCGAAATAAGTGTAATTTAAAAGGTTGTTATCCATGCAATTCTTGCAAAATTTGCAAGTTTATTTTTAATGATAAAACCTTTTTTGACTCTGCGGGTGTACATGAATATAGAATGTCACACCTAACAAATTGTAATTCCACGTTTGTAGTTTACCTCCTTCAGTGTAAATGTAATCTCTCTTACGTAGGAAAAACTAAACGACCCCTGAAAATTAGGGCCTTAGAGCACTATCGGAATATTCTAAATAAAAATCTAACACATAGTGTCTCATGGCATTTTGCTTTGGTACATGGAAGCCAAACTGATGGTTTAACTATTAGAGCCATAGAACATATCATCATGGATGAGAGGGGTGGCAATCATCTAAATAAACTTTCCAGGAGAGAATGCTACTGGATAGCCACTCTAAACACCATCAATCCTTTAGGGCTCAACGAAAATTTTGAGCTTGCGCCATTTTTATAATTTATCATTTATATTAGACTTTTTATATATATTTAATGGCATTACTATGGCTCTAATATAAAGTACATGTGTTATGAGTTTTGTGGAAATATTGTATTTGTGATGCTATATTATAGGTGTTGTTGTTCATCTGCAAAGTCATTTTTACAAAAAAATAATTTTTTATTTCTCTTTGCTGCTAAAAAATAAAAAAAAAATTTAAACAAATACCGTAACTGTAAAACATTGCTATGGTTTATTTGTTGTGGTGTTATAAAACTATTAACTGCTCAAATCTGAGAAATGAGTACAAGTATCTTGTACTTTTTACTTATTATGTTTTATTGTAAAATATCCTGTAAAAAATCTTGTTGCTGTTATAATTGTTTAATTATGACCTGTTTATATTGTTAAAAAAAATTTTTTCTGACTTATTAAAGATCTGTCCGGAATTAAAGCCAAAAAGATCCTTTCTCCCAGTAAGGAGTTAATTGTATCTAAGCCCGACAGTATTTAAACCCACCTGTGTAGTGTAAAGTAACGGCAGATAAGAGCCACATGGCCCATCCAGTCTGCCCATTTGTTTATTCAAAACTATACTGACCCTAGACCCTATTTACCCTCAATTTAGTTTACGATTTAGGATACCCTTCTATTTATCCCAAGCATGTTTAAACTGTTCTACTGTTTTGGCCTCAACCACCTCAGATGGAAGGCATCCCTTACATTCATATTTGCATGTTTCTATTGGTCTAATAAAAACCATAAATTTTATTCAGGAGTTGGCTCTTGATATTTAGTCCACTAGCTCACCACTTTATTCCTTTTTGTATTAGACCCTATAGGCCAGATTTACTAAGGGGCCCCTAAAAATTGCGGTGGATTTACCAAAGGGTGATTTTCCTCTACAATTTTTAAACTCCAGCGATGTCTGGCAATTTTTTAAAAGGGGTTTATTCACTGTGATTAAGCTTGTAATGGTGGAGAATTAACCCTTTTAAAATCGGCAGAAATCGTGGAAGATTAATCAAAGATTGTTTTTCAAACGTTTAATGTTAAAAAAAAATTTAAAATGGTTGCAACGGCATGGAATTAACCCTTAGCATTCTGTGGCATCTAGTACTACAAGGCACAGCATGCCCTTGTATTGCAGGGTATGCTGTGCCTTATAGTACCATAAGCGACAGCATACCAAGGGTTAAGTGCATGCTGCCGCAACCATAATGGACAACCTTCCCCCCCAAAAAAACCTGATACAGTAAAAATACATAGTAAAGTCACCCGTTACACTGAAAAAACATTTACATGGCCCAGATCATAATAAATAAAAAATTACTTTGCGCCAATCATAATAAATAAATATATGCACCAATCATAATAAATAAATAATATGTGCCAATCATAATAAATAAATAAATAATTAATATGCTCCGATCATAAATAAATAACATGCCCTGATCATAATAAATAAATAATTAAGAAACCCCGATCCTATTCAGTAATTAATAAATGTTTCATGATCCTAAGATATAAACAATAAATGTGCCTCAATCATAAAAAAAGAAACAACTTGGCCCAATCCTAACATGTAAATAATAGCTGTGGCCCAATCCTTTACACTAAAAACCATTGGTCCTTTTTAAAGTGTTAAAAAAAGCTCCTTCATTTATTTTACAAAAACATTTATAAAAAATTTTCATACTCACATTTCTGATGTCATCTATGTTGCCAGGTGACGATCGGAACTTCAGCTTCTCTTCTTCTCCAGGCTGTTGCACACGCAGAGCTCCTTCCTCCTCGGTGTGTCTCCGACAAATGACTCATGTCATTAATGGGGCCTTATATATAAAATCTGGTGTGAGATCCTCTGTGTTAGACTGGCTATTAAGTATACCTTTATAAATTGACATGGCTACTTGTAGCTAACGGGCTGATCCACAATTTGGGCGTAAGGGCAAAACAGGTCCAAGTGTACAGGTCAGCTATACTATTTTGCACAGTAAGAGGGTGCTAATTAATCCTAAATCTTTTGCATGCAAGGAAATTACATTACTTTTGCACACAGAACTCAAAAACTGCTTAGCTTTATGTTTAGTTTTATAAAATAGAGTTGAGCTAAGAAACTTCACCTCTCAAATCTAATTTTGCTTTCACAATGCAAATTTGCCTCCCCTTGCAGTTCAACATAGTATTGTTCAGGTCTACACTTGCACCTAAAAAAAGATGTAAGTGCAGCTCTAAAATTGTATTGCTAATTGAAACATTTTCCCCACGTACTGTATTGAGTTTGATCATTTAAAATGTGTTTGACTACATTTAATTTAACAACACTGTTTCTGTTTTATTATATACCTTTATCATTGTATTTTATATTTGTTTGATCATTGAGAAGTCACTATTCTGACACTAATTATCTTTCTACATCTTAATTGCCTTTCGGCATATACCCTAAACATTTTCTTTACTCTTACATTGCAATGAACTGGAGCCATTAGTGAGGCAATGCAGAAAATCATTCTGATCTCAGACTCATCCTTGGTAATTACACACACAATCTCCGAAGGCTTTTCAATGAATCAGTAGTCTTTGTGGATCACTTCAAAGTTTATGTGAAATCTACTGTGAACACCATTTAATTCTCCTTTTACATTGTTGAACATTTTATTATATACTCCTACCTTTTTCATGTTAATGACTTACAGTATGATACATAATATTATTTAAAACAGATAAAGTAAGAAAGTTCTGACAAATGTTTAAGATATTTTTTGGAATCTTATGGCTGATTTAGAGTTTGTGTGCGTGCAACACGCAAGCGCAACACACAAAAGTAATCTGGCCGATTCAGAGTTTTTACTTTACAGACAAGAAGTCCAGCTCTGATTTGGCGGTTTGCGGACTATTTTGGTGCACATTTGGAAGCATTTTGTGGACCCTCATGCAGATTTCACACTTGCTTCACATAGATTTTATTATATGTAACCTAGATTATGTTTAATTGAGATCAACAATATATGCAAGATAATTACTGAATGCATGCTGTTATGTAAGAAGAACAGGTGCACAACTGCTACTGTGAACCTGTGTTGAATGTAAAAATGTTTACTTAACACAAGTTAAAGCTTTTATTGATATTTGTACTTTATTCATGGAAAAAAGGGAGGAATACTTAATATCCACATGGATCTGCCATCGTACGGAGGAAAGATAAGGGGGATGGACATGGAAGAGGGGAGTGATAGGGGTGTTCCTTGCATAAGAAACAGATCCCTGCATATGGAAAACATGCTTGGGTCTGAATATTGTCCCTTGACATTACTACTTATGAACCTGAGCCCACAAGTGCTAAAGAACAAATACCTGAAACCACCGTTGATGCAGCACAACCAATCACAACCAACAAACCAAATAATAATAGACAGAGTGGACATTCTCAAAACCTTAATAAGGGGCAATAGAAAATGTATGCAAGAACTCATTAGACATATGAGAAATATACTCTCGACAGTATAGATACCCATTTAATGACTCCACCATCTTCCCAACTGGACCAATCCATAATCCCAATCAAATCACCAAACCCAATTCCTTTTCCAATCCTATTCCACTCCCCATTCCCATTCCACTCCCTAATCCCGTTCCACTAGCTGAGGAAAAGCAATCAATCCACTGAAGAAGGAAGATGCAGTGGCGAACAGTTAGTATTAATGTAACCCCAACCCTTATCTTAAACCTTACCCTAGCCCTCCCCTTCCATTACCATAACCCTAACCTTCCCTTCTCCGCAGCTTAACCGTAAGACTCCGTTCCCCATAGCCTAACCCTAAGACTCCCATACTCGCAGCCTGACCCTAAGACTACTGCTCCCTATAGAAACCTCAATAATACTCACCTGTACAATCCAGTGCAGCAGGTTTAAGGGGGTGTGACAAGTCTGCGGCAGCAGTTTCCAAATGAAAAAAGGGAAAAGAATGCTAATCGGCATACTTACCCATTCATTGATAAAATTTTCGAATTAGCACTATTTTTAGTAAATAGAGACAGACAAAAATTAGCTAATCAATCATTTTACCAACCATATTCCCAGCAGCCGCCACTTCATCCCCAATCTGATACACAATATACTAACCCATCTCTGTGTACTTTCTAAATTTGGTTTCATTTTTTTACATAACATTATGGTTTTTATTTTACAGTGTTAGTGCTTTATTTTTGGTGTAAGGAATATTATAATGTGTATTGTTCCCCCATCCTAACATGTAAAGCTAACTTTTATATGTAATTAGAAAGAAAGAAAACAATTCTTGAGACGTATATTTTACTTACACATTACAAAAAAATTAAATGATAATAAACTTAAATATTTATCCACTTTTAAAACAGCAAAATAAACTTAAATATATATCTTTTTTAAATTAAAAACATTTATTAAATTGTTTATTTGGCCCCTAATATTTTCAAGAATATTAGTGGCCATTTATAATATATGCCCTTTGGTAGGACCCCCTCTGATTTTGATTCATCTCAGAAAACACATATCCTGCATAGAAAAAAAAACAATGTACTATTTTAAATGAAAAATAAAAACACTAATATTGTCATGATGCACATGCTTTCCTTCAGTAATTTCACTGGTACTAGGCTTTTGGCCTCTTCCCTCAACTCCACATCCTCCAAACTTTGTTGTGCTTCTGCCACCTCCTCCTTCTCCAGTACCTCATGCTCCTCCGCTACATGAACCTCCTCCTCCTCTAGCACCTCATGTTCCCAACACAGATACCTCCTCCTCCTCTAGCATTTCATGCTCCTCCACTACAGGTTACCTCCTCTCCCTCCAACACCTTATGCTCCTCTGCCACTTCAAGCTTTCCTCCTTCTGTTCCTCTGACAGAAGGTCCTCCACCAACACCTCTGGCTCATTTTGTTCCTCCTCCTCCTGCACCTGAACATCCTCTGCCAGTATGTAAGGCTCTTGCATCTCATAATGCCTTGCACCGGTTTTAGAATAAATACAAAAAATGTAACAACTTACTTTATTTAAATGATAAAAAGCATGTAAAAAAAACCTGTCAGCTTAATTACATCTTAATTTCTTTCTATACTAAAGCAGGTTACTTTTGTTTTGCACACCAAATAAAAACGTATATTATTATAATTTGTTTCTTAAGGGTTTTATTAAAGTCAGTTACATGACAATTATTAAAATTCTCACTCTGGGCCGTATTCAGAGATCCGTTTTTTTGTACGCAATTATATGCATGGCCGGAGCAAGGAAACACCCACAAACAGCCCTTTCCCGGACATGCTGTCGGGGACTTACGAGTCCCTAGACCACTCTGTTCTTTAAGTGCGTACTTATGGGCGTATTTGTGCTCCATCTACACGATTCTTTATAACTGCACCTCCCCTCTAATCTTCTCCGGTCTCTCCTTCTCTCCACTTGCTCTCATTTTGCCCACCTCTTCAACTTATCCCTCGTCCCTGGCTTCTTCCCCTCCCCCATTAAACATGCTCTTGTCTCCCCCATCCTTAAAAAACCTAACCTTGATCCCACTTCACCTTCCAATTACCGACCCATCTCCCCCATTACCCTCCAACTACCGACCCATATCCCTTCTCCCTTTCGTCTCCAAGCTGCATGAACATCTTGTTTACAATCGTCTAATCAGCTACCTTATCGTCAACTACATCCTAGACCCTCTCAGTCTGGGTTCCACCACTGCACTACACTGAAACCGTCCTGACTAAGGTCACAAACGATCTCCTTTCTGCTAAATATAAGGGCAACTTCTTCCTTCTCATACTTCTGGATCTATTGGCAGTCTTTGACACTGTTAATCCTTCTGCTCCACAACATTCACTCTCTTGACCTCTTTGGCACTTTCCACTCCTGGTTCTCCTTTTATCTCTCCCCTACCACTCCTCTTCCCATTGGTGTTCCACAGGGCTCAGTTCTTGGTCCTCTTTTCTTCTCACTTTACACCTCCTCTCTAGATTACCTCATCAGCTCCTTTGGCTTTCGCTACCACTTCTATGCCGATGACACTCAAATCTATCTCTCCTTCCCCGACCTCTCCCCCTCTCTCCTGTACAAAGTGTCAGACCATCTCCTCATGGAGGTCCCAGTGCTTTCTCAAGATTAACATGGACAAAACTGAAATAGTCTTCCCTCCTTCCCATATTCCCCTCTACCACTACTGTCTCCATTACTCTATCGGTAACTGCACCATCTCCTCCTCCACCCAAGTCCACTGCCTGGACATTATCCTTGACTCCTCACTTTCCTTTACCCCCGACATTTGCACCCTCTCACTGTTCTGAAACTTACAAAACATAACTTGCATCAGACCCTTCTTAACCGCAGATTCCACTAAAACACTTGTTCACTCTCTCGTTATTTCCCGTCACAGCTAATGCAACATTCTTCTCTCTGGCCTCCTTGTGCTCCGTTTCGCTTCCCTACAATCCATACTAAATGCCACAGCCAGACTCATCTTCCTTTCCAACTGCACTGCATCCACCTGCCCTCTCTGTCTTTCTCTACACTGGCTTCCTGTCCCTTTCAGAATTCTATTCAAGCTCCTAACCACAGCTTACAAGGTTCTCTCCTCCTCCACTGATCCCTCCCTCTCCTCCCTTATCTCCATCCACACTCCTGCCTGACCCCTCCGCTCTGCTGATGACCACTGCCTCAACTAACATAACTACCTCTCACTCCTGCATCCAAGACTTCTCCCAGGCCCCTCCTCTGCACTGGAACAACCTACCACAACCTATCAGGCAAATCAACACCCTCCAAACCTTCAAACACTCCCTCAAAACCTGCTTCTTCAGGCTAGCATACCCTTCCTCCACCTTAGCTTTCCTGCCTTTTCCATCTTCATCCCTGTGTCTTCTGTAAGTTGACTCCCTCCCAATTAGCATGGTAGCTCTTATGAGCTACCTGTCATCATCCTTCTACCTTGTCCTTTTTAATGCCCACCTTTTCTCTACTGTCTATCTCCTTATTCATCTGCACCTACACACATATTCTGAATCTTTATTTTCCATACATATTGTTCTGCTATTTTTGTACTGGATTTTATTTTTGCATTGCACTTGTATTGTATTCCTTATTTATTTGAACTTGTACCCTGTCTGATAATTGTGTTGTGTATGTATCTATTGCCTTTGTATGGCACTGCGGATACCGTGTGGTACCTTATAAGTAAACGTCCTTATTAATAATAATAATAATAATAATAATAATAATAATAATGGGGTAGATCCAGAACTACGTTTGCCGTATGTTTATTCGCG
>WWET01002526.1:97446-107471 GCA_011038615.1 Limnodynastes dumerilii
AGCGTATTTTCGTGTGCGTAAATTCGTTACACTCCCCTCGGCACACCCCTTGAACGTACGTATTTTGTCAAGATACGCTTTCCAAACCCTACCTTAACTTTTGCCAACGTAACCGCAGTCATACGCACACGTACGTATGGGTAAGACGAATTTACGCAGCTAAGCACGCCCATACTGTACACTTTAAATACAACCCCCTGCATACTTAACGTATTTCAGGCGTATTTTGGAGTAACGTAAAATAGGCACGCCCACACGTAGGTACTTACGTGCCACATACGTGAATGGCCCATATTTTCACAATTACGCTACGCTAATGAGCGTATTTTCTATGGTGCGCATGCGCAGTACTTACAAATAGGCGATTTTACGTCTCCACCACGCGTAAATTCGCTCTGAGGCGTTGTTCTGGATCAAGCCCAATAATAGTAATAAGTAGGGTTTTGGACACATAAGTGACAGGGTATCAATTGCCCTATACTAATAGGCGTGGGCCATTTCCCCATACATTACTGATGCATGGCAGCAATTCCTCCTCCTGATTTTAAACAGAACATTCTGCCAAGTCATAATCTGGATAATAAAATATGTGCCAATGCATAAATTGTTGTATAAAAACCAAGGAGAATCACCCCTTCCCAATTCATCCCTGCTTTTTATATAATACTTACTGCATTAGCAAAAACTGACCTATTAAATAATACAGTGTGTGACACATTGGCCCGGATCCACATTTGCGAGTGTGATCCGTAGATACATCTGTATCCGCACTTACGTCTCCAGTCCTCTCCACCGCCCCACCCCCGTTTTTAGGTACTTTATGGCACTTATTAGTGCCATAGGGCTACCTTATCTAACCATGTGCAGTATTCTTTTTAAGAAGGAAACTCCACACTGACTCTGCCCCTCAACACCTCCCTGTCTCCTGTCTGCAGTGTGTAAGTATAAAAAAGCGGTTTGCAGATTCGCATTAAATCAGCCTGATCAGCCCTTGAAGAAAATTCCTGAAATTATAAAAAAAACACATTAAACCCAATGATGTGGCTTGAGATTGAGCAAGTTATTTATTGTAGAGATCCACTTGCTAAATGCTTACGCCCTATGACACATTTTGACAGTTCACTGCAGAAAAAAATGGATATTACAATTTATTTTATTTCTTTACAGTCACTTTACAAATATTTGTTTTTGCAAGATTGTATAGAAACTCTTTTTTTTGTCTAAAGATTACACATTTTGTCATTGACAGGTTATGTTTATACATCTCACTCTATATTGTAATTGTTTTTAAGTGGTTTATTATCCATTAATTAGTAGTATTGTTTGTCTAGTAGAATGATGGAACAAATAAAAACTTCTGTTATTGTTTTTAGAAATATTAATAGCTTAGAATTGGCTTTAATGTCAGTGGAAAAGATAATAAAGACTGTGGGCCTGATCCAGATTTCTGCGCGTTCCTTCCGTACGGAGTTGACGTCCACACGTCAGAGGATAGTACACTCCTATGACACTCCCCTCTTACATACTGATTTTAGCTAACTTCCACGTTCATAGCCCTACATAAACTTCTACATGCGAATTGCTGTGCTTACGGAATGTACACTCGTACAGAAGAGCCTAAGTCTAACCCTAACCCCCACGTCCAAAACCCTACACAAACTTCTACAGCGAATTGCTGTGCTTACGGAATGTACACTCGTACAGAAGAGCCTAAGTCTAACCCTAACCTCCACGTCCATAACCCTACACAAACTTCTACAGCGAATTGCTGTGCTTACGGAATGTACACTCGTAAACAAGAGCCTAAACCTAACCATAACCCTAGCCTCCACGTCCATAACCCTGCATAAAATTCTACATGCGAATTGCTGTTCATATGGAATGTACACTCATACAGAAGAGCCTAACCCTAACCCTAACTTCTACGTCCATAACTCTACATAAACTTCTACATGCGTACTGCTATGCTTACAAAATGTACACACGTGTGAAAGTGCCTAACCCTGCCCTCTGATCATTTAAATGCCTACCCTGTACGGAGTGGTGACATGCCCTAACATATGAAACTCTTACCGTATAAAAATGCGTTCTGTACTTCAGAGAATCCATGCGTAACATGTATGCACAGTGTAGGAAAATAAACCATTAAAAAGCGCTAATAACCTGCAGCTCAAAACTAAACACTTCAAAGAGGCCCAACTCTAAAAGTTACTAATATGAGATAAAAGTGTAAGCGCTGGTGTAATAGAAAGGGTATACTTAAAACAATTAATGAAGGATGATTATAAACCAACAATCCTATGGAAAATTAGTAATAAAATGCATAGAATGGTAGAACAAATGTATGAATAAATGAAATCAAATTAATCAATTAATAAATCAATAAATAGATAGATAATTGGAGATGTCACTGTGTAATAAACTCAAGTGGGTCACACAGCGGAAAAAATCATAATTGCAAAAAATTCCCTTCAGATGGATAAACCTTACAAAGTAAATAATAGAATGTACATGAAATGAATCCCACAAAAGTCAGGTTATGGAGAAAATCCAAATGGGTCCCGCAGCGGGGATAGACCAAAGGGTTAAAGAGCTATGGGAGACCGCAGCTACACTAAATCTATTGGAGAGGTCATTCTATTATTTACTTTGTAAGGTTTATCCATCTGAAGGGAATTTTTTTGCAATTATGATTTTTTCCGCTGTGTGACCCACTTGAGTTTATTACACAGTGACATCTCCATTAATTTATCTATTTATTGATTTATTCATTGATTAATTTGATTTCATTTATTCATACATTTGTTCTACCATTCTATGTATGCACAGTGTGATCACAATGGACGACTTAAGCATCACGCTTGCATAAGTCGACTGTCTAACGTGATTATGAATTGAGCCCTGCATGTGTTTTTTTTTCTGCATTAATTTATATTTACTTAGATCTCTGAAAGAAGCATGAACAAGTTCTGGTTATTGGATCTTGTAACCACAAACAAATGACAGCACTTTGATAACCACTTCCCTCACTCAAACAGGCCATCGATTACAATACCTTACCTTAAACTTTCCAAATAATTTTCACTTTAAATAGTGACAGATCAAAGTTTAAGAATCAGTACACATTACTATGGCACATCCATGCTGTACAATGTAATAATAAGCTAGGCTGGGTAATCTATCTCCTCTCAGGCATTCTTATAAAGTGGTTACACTCTCCGTATAGAAAGTCTCATTTCCGAAAAAGGGACATTCGAATGTTCCTTTTTGAATGTCCCTTTTTCCTAAACTTACCACTTTATACTTTTTTTTAATGAATGGGTGAGTATGTTGTTTCAGGCTGCAGGGGAGAGAGGGTTAGGGTCAGTCTGCAGGAAATGGTGGGCTAGGGTCAGGCTGCAATTAAGGGAGGGTTAGGGTCAGGCTGCCAGGAATGGATGGTTAGGGTTAGGGTAGTGAGAGGGGAGGGTTAGGGTTAGAATTACGGAAAGGAGTAGGGACTAGTTTTACTCACCATTTCAGAGCACAGAGCTTTCGGTGCTCTGTGGATCGATTGCAATGCCTCTTGAGTTGCGAACTGGCTGGGAGGAAATTGGTACTTTCGAAAAATTGGATTTTTTATGTGGGGACCCACACACCTTATTAAGAAACCCCATAGATAAGCTTGTTATTAAGTTGTTTGGACCAGAAGTCGGTCACCACTGCAAACAGCCTTTTTTTGATAGGGATGTTCTCACAGAAATCAATTGCTTTTGCCTCTCAGAAGCAATCCTTACCCTAACCCTCCCCTTCCATTACCCTGACCCTCCTTTTTCATTACCCTAACCCTAACCCTCCCTTCCCCGCAGCCTGACCCTAAGACTCCCATCCCTGCAGCTTAATCCTAAAACTCCCCTACCAACAGCCTGACCTTAAGACTCCCCTCCCCGCAGCCTAATCCTTTCATCTCTGCAGCCTGACCCTAAGACTCCCATGCCTGCAGCCTAACCCTAAGACTCCCCTACCCACAGCATGACCCTGAGACGGTCCTTCCATAACCCTAACACAAACCCTCCTTTTCCCACAGCCTAACCCTAAAACTCCCAGGAGAGTTTTACTCACCTCTCCTGTTGGTGTGGCAGTTCTGCGGTCGGTGCGTTAGGTCTTCAGTGCTATTTCTGAAAAATTAAGGGGTCAGTGTGACAATTTTTTTTTAATTTCCAGCCTTTTCAAAATTAGAGACAGCAGAAAAATAGCTTTCAGTTTTTCTCTACTTCTAAAAGACCCTTTTCTCAGCGATGACTCACTAATAAAAAATGTGATTGTTCATATTTCTTTTACCTTAAGGCCTTAAAGCTACTGCTGTAGATATTTTAAACAGCACTAGAAAATGGAAAGAGTTTTAACAAGACTTGTCAATAATATAGGACCGGATCCAGACTCTTGCACGCATTCCTTACATGCATGGGACTAGAAGTCTGCACGGAAGAGGTAAGTGATCTCCCATATCACTCCGCTCTCTCATGCAGACATTAGCACATATACACAGCCATAAGGCAACCTTAAGATTCCCATGGAGATAAGCAGTCTAATCCACATGGAAGTCTTTAATCCAGTCCCTGCTATATAATTTAAATGGTCCTCCCTGTCCATTTGCATAGTGTAGGCAAGTGAAGGGGATGGAATACCCTGTTGTACAGGAGTCCAGAGTTCCGTATGCCAGGAGATCTGTAGCGTAACATCTGGCGCTCGCAGGCACAGAATAAAATGTTAAGCTTATTTACGCAAGAGCAATAGACCATCATAGACCATCATGGTCAGATTTTACCATGAAAACTTTAACATGCTTAATTCTTGTTCTGTGCTTAATATAAGAAACTTAAGAACTCTTCTGGGAATATACTGGTACACCGCAAGCAAGAATCTTTTGGTATTTGGCAATGATATTTTTAGACCTCAGTCCCTAATGGGCACCACATAATGTATGCTCTATTTTAGCTATACTTCTATTGCTCATGCTGTTTCTTTGTGTCATTCCAAAAATGAAATGTTAAAAACTGGAATCCTACTACCTGTAAAATGAAAATTTCATATTGTACAGATCAGTAGTATCCAACTAGCAAAATGTACATTCTGAGTAGTATTTTATGTCCATGCATTGCCTCAACTTTACTGGCTATTCAAATAAAGTATCTTCATAACAGATATTGGTGACAGTGTAATTTGATTATATATGTTGTGATGCATCCCCCCAAAACACTAAAGAACTGTTGCTTGGAACATGGATGCAAACAAAACCAAAAGGGTAATATCAAAGGGATACAAAATTTTGAAACAGAATAGCGCAGATACACACACATACATACAGGAGAAATAAAAACACATAGACACACACATACACACAAAGGGTGTCCAGAGGCATACATGGAGAGATCATGGGTATAATAAAGATATACAGAGGAGCTCAGATACTGCTTTTCATTCTAAGATGCTCATTTCGCAAATTGGTGGAAAAGTTAGATTGCAGTCCATTAGTAAATCATGAACGATTTGTTTATTTACCAATAAACAGCTGCTGGCTCAGACAATGAAGCTGATATCACTCATTATCTGATCTCTGTAGGAAGCCGTTAGTAGCTAATTGTTAAGTAAACAAAAGTTTAAATGATTTCTGAAGCCGCATTCAACCGTCCCTAGCAGGTGAGCCTGCCATACATGCAGTTTACCATCATATATGGCCAAATTTTCCCTTATTTTGATAAGGCTTTACCTGAGCACAGCTGGACACAATGGGGGCATGAAGAAATGCAAACAGCAAAACATTGGGAAATCACTGAGAGGTTCTGCAATACCAAACAATGTTGGTGCAAAGTGGACATCACAGGGACCACATACACAGCAAGAGATGGAGTGGTCGCATATCATTATTTGAAGGCTGCATTTTACCATTTGCGCACAGTAAGACAATTACCCCATAGATTGGCCCTCCAGTTCCACTCTGCATCATTGAATTGGCAAATCCAGGTCATGCAGGTTCAGATGCAGGTAGAACTGACTTTTATGGCTGGCTGTCAGGTTGTATCTCCAGGGAGTTTCTGTTTATGTCAAATCATGTCAAATTGTCACAAAAATGTTATTTTCAGAAATCAGCTTAAATAAACCGAATTGTTATATCATTAGAAAGAGCTATAGGATTTCTGAGCAGATAATGAAACTGATATTACCATCAGCATTGTATGACGGCCAAGGGACATATTAAATTGGCCTCCAAGACATGGTAAACCAAGTACACCTTCATTGCTAACTATTATGGCAGTGCTTATCTGTGACTGTGTCCTTGAACTTTATACCTTATAAGTGGTCATAGGACTCTAAGGAACTACATAGCCAATAATTGAAAATCTTCCCAGAGCATTGTATATTTTGTAACATTATGCTTACTTGTTCTTGTTAAACAACCTTACAGATAAAGGCCGCTTTCTTTTCCCCATAATATGTAAGTCGCATTTTTCATCATTTACAGTATCTCTATCTGCAATGAATCTGAACATCAATTGATATAAACTGTGCTTTTAGTGAAACAACATTTAAAACGATGTACAATTCTTTTCAATTTCACAGCAGTGCACTCTTTATTTATAGACACTAAGAACTTTTCTCCATCTATTTTCTGCTTTTGTTACAGTGAAAAGACTTTGCAGCGCTTTTCATCTTTGTTTCCTTTGTATTGTATAATAGACATTCCATTTTATGTATCTCTTTTACAAAATGCACTGGGTGCATAGAGCCAGTCACTTGTGCTAACTAGAAGTGTGCCGAGGATAGTAGAGAGACATAAAGCTGTAATGGTACACTCTAAGCTCAAATGGGTCCATTCCAATGGGGACAACCTATGCGTGAGATTCAAGAAGAATAAAAGAGCTTAGTTCTTCTCTAGTTATTCACTTACATGATCTGTAATGACCTACCTTTCCCCAACAATCTTCAAAGGATGGAAAATTGAAAATTTGGTGGAGAAGAGGAAAATTTTCTATAAAACCACCAAATACATACATACTACAAAATTCAGGGTTCTATATTTCTTAGTATGTTACAAGACTTTGGGCGGTATTTACAGCTACGAGTGAGGACAGATCCGCCCCTAACTCACCCGTCCTGCCCCTAACCCGCCACCCATTTTTAGGTACCTTATGGTGCTTACGAGTGTCATAGGGCTACCTTATCTTACTGTGTGTAGTTGTGGATGATACAGATTTGACCAACCACGGACAGCCACCCAACCCTGCCCCTGGGGTCCTACCAGATCCTGACGGCTGACCGGACCAAACAACACTGATTGCCTCCGCTGCTGAGTCCGACCCTCCTTCTTTCCTGTGAAGGAAGAACAATTAATGCTCTGCCAGCACGCTAGAGAAGCCTGTGGAAGGAAACAGAATATTAGCCCACTGGCAGAGTAATGGTAATCACTGGCCAGAGCCTCAGACCCCCTTTTGTCGCCAAATGGATGACGAACGGATGGAATATTTTGCATGCCTACAATTCCGTCAGTGCTCGTGGGATATGGAGCACCCAAACCGGTAAGGCGTAATACTCACCGTTAGTCTAGACGTCGCCAACCACGACAAACACGGCCCTGGAAGAAAACACAGCAGCCTACCTCTAACCTGCAGTATTCTACCCACCACCTACCTGTAACCAACCTACCTGCTTACTCCCGTATGGAACCCTCAGCTCACAGAGGACTCTACCCACCACTTAGCTGCCGTAACAGTATCTCTAACAACGTGGTAATAGATTAACAGTAACACAAGGTTCCTTATCAAACTAAGGGTTAAACCCTTTACAATAATAACAACTTACTATATACTATCAAATGCTGTAACAAATCCCTACTTAACAGAACGTGATAAGTCACCAGTTAATCTTCTGCTGGCCGTAACAGGTAGTTGTGCAATGCGATTTAATAATCAAGACTCTGTAGATGTCAGGTACACAAGGGGTTAACCAGGACTCTATAAATGTCAGACACAACAGGGGTTAACCAGGCTCCGTGGGTGACAGGCACACAGGGGTTAAGGGCACACAGGGGTAACTCAGGCTCACCAATCTCCTTAGCTTGGTCTTGACACGCCGTTCTCTCTTTTTCTCTCCCGCATTCCGTCTCTCCACACTTCCTGTCACCTTCTCCTCCATGACCTGGTGCTGGGGAGATGGAGCCAGTGACGCGGCGGCTGGCGATTGGCCCGCCGTGCCGTCAGTCTTAGCCCCCATATCCGGACAAGCACCGGGACCGCCGCATTGTCGTGCGGAGGGGTCCCCTGACGTCACCGCATAGTTTCCTTCTTAAGAAGAAAACTGCGCGTGGACAATGCCTCTCCCCGCATTCCCCCGTCCTCCTCCTGCCCTAACCTAAATCCCTCCCCTTTCTACCTAATCACTCCCCGAAGTAGCTTAAGGCCGCCTCTTTCTAACAAAACTACTTTAAAGTACTTGTGCATAGTAGGTCATATTGTGAAACTCCACACCTAAGCAGCAGAAGCTTCTTAGGTATGAATACGGCCCTTTGTTTGCTGTTAGAATCAATATCATTAAAACATTAAATAACATTTTCTATTTGTTTTTTTAGAATTCAGAAATAGTTTAAGAACAGATTTCTTTCACTTCATCCAGACTTAAGAGAAATTATATTTCTGACACCTCTCAAAAGAGGAACTGGTTTATGGTAGCAAGGGGTTGGGATATGTTATTTGCAGGTGTTGGAAAAATGAAGGTAGGCCCTAGATATCAGAAGTCTGCCCATGTTATGGGAGTGGTTAGCTGTGCCATTGCACAGGTATGAAGATATTGTGAACCTGCAAATGTGGATTCATATGCCTTTATTGCTCAAATATCCAACTGCTTGAAAAGAATTAAGGATCCGATTCATCATTATTATATGTCTCCTGAAGAACTTGAAATCATTACATCTGTGTTAAGCATCTCATGAAACAGACCTAAAGGCTAATCAATGCTTATAGTATGTGCAAGCTTTAGGGAGATCTGTGCAAAGGTGTTACATCCTATTAACAAACAATGGAACAGATATAGAAATAAGGCCAAATTCCGTAAGCTTGCAGTCAATGCTAAACATGCAATTTGCTATTCTAAATTCTGCACATAGAAAATGTGTACACTCCCCCTGGCATTCCTATGTGCAGAAGGGACTTTCATGTTCAGCACCATACCTTAACCAAGCCCTTACTGTGTGATTAGCATTCCTATGCCCACCCACGGGCCCTGATTCTGACCTGAGCATATGCCAGCTCGTGTGACGTTTTTCTGTGTGACTTGCTACTATGCATGCGCAAAACTGAGTAACACGCAACTGAATAACAGCTCAGATCATAGCGCAACCCTGGTGTCTGGGGCTTGAGCTCCGAGTGGCGTGTAGATGGAGGAAAGGGGTGAAGAGAAGCAGTCAATGCACAGTAAGGGAGTGCTAAGGCGAGTGCATTCAATCCTGGTCAGAACACAGACATAACAAAGGTTTCTTTTACGTTAGGAAATCAGCATCTACTATAGATCATGTCTAAGTCAGGGGTGCACTTATTGTTGGCTTGATTGTTGGCCAGCAAAATAAATAAAAGAGATTTGCAATCACTGCTAGTGTATTGTGTGGTTGGTGTTTTTTTTTGTGTACAGTAAGAACATAAACACTACAATGCCATATGTTATTTAGTTTTCATCCAGATCTCCTGTTTACTTGTACATGTGGATTGAACGTATCAAACTGTCTAGCAGCACCCAAGTATGGCACGCAGGATGTGCTCTGATCTGGATTGGGTCCACTGTGCGTATCTCTTACGTATGATGAGTTGGCTCGGAACGCAACTACATTCTGATTCAGAATTTATAATACTGCAGGTGTGCAATACCAACTGACAACTGACTTACGCTAGTAGCATACATATGTCAGCAGACTATTAATTCTGGATCTGGCCCAACGTTTGCATTTCCTCGTCTAAATAGATGTAAAGATTTCAGTATTTTCCCTACATTCTTTTCGA
>WWET01002526.1:125403-142334 GCA_011038615.1 Limnodynastes dumerilii
AGCTACCTCTATTTGGAGGCACACCAATATGTTTAGCAACCTGCCAATTAATTGTTGTTTTAAAAAATTGATTTTTTAGTCTAATTTATATCACAGTATTTTACGCTTTTTGCCTTGGAAAATGTATGATTAGAGACGAAACGCGTAGGGGCGGGGCGTTCATCATCAGCTGCCTCCAACTGTCTGTTTGCTTCTAGCTGTTAGTTTCCAGAGCAAGTGCCGACCCAACTTTCCAGGACGCTGGGAGACTTCGGGACTTGAGCGCTGCCTGCTCTCCATGCTACAGCGGTAACTTCAATACATATGTTTGAACCACTTAATTGAGGTTCTACTGTTTTGCGGTACGCAGCCATTTTACTCTTTTTGCCATTCATCGGCTCAATAAACTTACTACACCATGAAGCGCCCCCTCTCTCTTTTTCTTTTTTAGGTGATTTATAAAGACCGGATTTGGACTGGTATTATTTAGGGGAGCAGCGATAGTATTTCTTTCGGATACTGTCTGGTGTATTACAATCACTTGGAACTCTATTACACGCTAATTGTGACTAATTGAGCACGCCTTCCTTGTCTCTTTTATATATATATATATATATATATAATACAGAGAGCTTGGCACTGGACTGCTATATAGAAATAAATCACAAGTGGATACAGATTTTATTTATCCCTGATGAAAGGATTGCATTAAAATCCTGAAACGTTGGACTTGATTCTGATGTACTTGTGATTTATTCCTAAATAGCCTCCAGTGCCAGTGCTAAGTACCCGGCACTGGCACTGGGCATCTTGTATAAGAAAATAGAGTCACGGAATCATAGTAGTAATGTTGTCCGACGTTTCAGGACCCTTTTATTGTGGCCCTTTCCTCAGGGAAGGTGTTTGCAGAATGAGGTGCAAGGTGCAATATTTGTACCAACCAATGAAAGTTAAGTTCCGCCTGCTCGCGTGTAACCGGAGGCTGGGCGTCCCTAGCAACCTAGGGTGTCCTACCAACACCACAGCGACGCGGCGGGGGAAGATGACCTAAAACAGCTAACATATAGTGCCAAGGTGCTTATCATAATATTTCGACAAGTGAACATCATAAGACACGTGTAAACCAAAACATAATATATCATCATCTGCTCATACAAATTGTACAATAAAATAATAAAAGCCATGTTAAAAATAGTGTACAATGTGTGTCTAAAAACAGTGTTATAAAACATGTATATAAATGTGTATAAAAAGTGTATAAAAAGTGTGCGCTATTTGTGTATGCAATACAATAAGATGTGCCATCATATCAACAATAAACAGTGTAAAAAGCAAATAAAGGAAACATAAGGTGTGTATAACAATACAAAACATCAACGTGTCTTAAAAGCAACAGGACTATTAAGATGAGATAAGAGATATGTAAGTGAAATACTTGTGTTTATCCGATGTGTGTATATCAAGGTAATCCATGTGTGGACATCACATCAGAGGAAAAGGAGAAACCAGACATATAAATATAGAAGATAAGGCTATTAAAAACATTACCCCATGAAAATAGTAATAATATAAATATACAATAACAAATAATTACAAGCAAGCATGAACTGTCCACGAACCAAATAACGAAATAGCAAAACACATTGGTGGGTCACGGTCCCTCAGATTGTTGCCCACCGAGACCAGCAAGACAGGTCAATGAGTGGTATAAAGATAATGGAGTAGGGAATACTGCCAAGTTCAAATGATCATTTAGACCATGTTGGGACATCGTTTTTAACCGCATGATCCACTTGCTCTCTCTTTGTAGTAGGAGCCGGTCTCTGTCCCCTCCCCGAATTGGGGAATTTCAGTGTCTATGTTATTCGGTGTCCCAATGTTGATAGTGGGTGTCCCATCTCCAAAAAGTGCCTCGCGACTGGTCGCTCGATCCATTAGTCAGTGCAGCCCGGATACTTGACCGATGCACTGCCATGCGTTCTCTATGTGTCCTCTGCGTCTTCCCTATATAAGCTAGTCCACAGGGACACTGAATCATATAAATCATATAAGTAACAAATGTTGAGAGGCATGTGAGATGGTGATTAATATAAATTTTCTTACCAGAGTGGGGATGGTAAAAGTGGTCCCCCACCTGCATGTGTCTGCACGTGATGCACTGCAAATATCTAAAGCCAGTTTTCAAAGTGCGCTGTGCTCGTATTGTCACATCTGATTTGACTAAAATGTCTTTTAAATTCTTGCCTCTACGAAAGCAGGGCATAATTCGGTGATCACTAAGTTGTGATAAGGCAGGGTCGTTAGAGACCACTGGCCACCATTTTTTGCAAATAGATTGTAGATTGTGACAATGGGTATTGTATTGTTGTACAAAAGGTATCCACTGTGTGTTGTTACTCTTGATTTTATGGTCGCTACTTTAGCTTTGATCTCCAGCAATTTACTTCTGGAATACCCCCACTGACTGAATTTATCCACCATTTTTTGAATCTGTTCCTCCCAGTGGTCAGGGTCTGATACAATCCGATGAACCCTGATCATCTGGGAGTATGGTAAGCCATATTTTAAAGCAGGAGGATGACAAGAATCTGCTCTAAGTACATTGTACCGATCTGTCGGCTTTGAATATAAATTGGTGGCAATTCTGTTGTTAGTTACAGGATGTACCAGGTACGTGAATCTGATGGGTGTCTCTAACAAATTGAGTTCTTCCATCCATGTAACAAAGTGTTCACTACCTGCGTTCCATATAAACAGCAGATGGGTGTGGGTCCCCGGTTAGAAAATCCCAATTTCGAAAATTCGAATTGCGAATTTTCTTTTGCGAATGCGAATTTTCTCCGAATTGCTAAAATTCGAAAAATGCATTCACCGAAATGTTTCTATTTATACTAGTCTGAAATAATAATTTTTCTAATTCGAAAGTCTCTATTTCGAATACAGCTATATTTCGAATAGTGTACATTTCGATACAGAGCAAAGTAGAATAATGGTCAATTTCGAAAATCTGCATTTCGAAAATCTTCTAGTAGAATACATGTATTTTGCGAAAAAATCGAATGCGAATCGTTCGCATACCGAATGAGCCGCAATGCGAATTTATATGCGAAATTTTCGCAAACGGCAGCCGCAATGAGTTAGCTTTAGATTGTTGACAGGGATTAACTATACTTCCATATGAAGAGAGGGAGTGAGTGCTTTCATCTTCAAATCAAGCTTTTTGCTGTCAGTTTTAATTTAATTTTAGCAATAGAGAATAATCGAAAATAGAACAATCGAAATACAAATACAATCGAAATGTGCATGTTTCGTAACCTATTACATTCGAAATAGGGAACGTTCGAAATAGCGAAAATTCGAAATAGCGAACTTTCGAAATAGCGAAAATTCGCAATTTAGTGGTCGAAATACAGATTTTCGAAATTGGCATTTTCTAACCGGGGACTGACTACCACAGCAGATCATCAATATATCTGCAGTAGAAATTGCAGTGTGCTTTAAACAGGGGATGGTCATACATGAATTGATGTTCATAAAAGTTCATATAAATGTTGGCGAATGCAGGGGCCACAGATGACCCCATCGCACAGCCTGTCTTTTGCCGGTAATAGCTTCCATCAAATTAAAAATAGTTTTGTTTAAGAGTCTTTGTTAGAAGAGACATAAAAAAGTTGGTGTCCGGGCCAGTGTACAGCTCAGTTTCTATGTTACCAATTGTCTATTTACCTCAGCCACGTAGTTGGAGCGGTCCTGCAGGACAATGCCTCCTCCTTTGTTGTCTGGACGGATGATGATCGAGTTATCTTGAGCCAGATCCTTGAGAGCATCTCTTTCTTTATTAGAAAGGTTAAGTTACTAGTAATTGGAAAACTTTTTTTTACTTAGATCTTAGTATTGGCTTAAATTGAATGTACTAATTGACTTTCAACTGAGCTGCTCAATAAACCTCCTATAGGAAGTGTAACTTAGTATTGTGTCAAATACACCATTATATGTATAAAGTATAAAGAGTTGAGAATATACTGTGAAATTGTGTGATAGAAGGAGACAGACTCTTCTGCAATCCTGAGGATTAGATAGAGACTGAAATAGAGACTGAAGCAGAATAACAATTGTTTCATACTGAAGTCACACCTATAGATGGTGAGGAATGCAAATTCAAATATAAGACAAAAACAATAATAATTTGTAACTTTATTTTAATTAAGTTACAGTAAACACTAGAACTAAACCCTTTCCTATACAAATTTGTTTAATAGTAAAAAAAGACGTAATAAAAAGGTCTTAAAGACTGCATATACGCAATCTACGTAAGGAAACATACGTCGATTACATAAAAAATTTACTGCGCAATTGCAGTAGTAAAAAACACTCAACTCAGGGCGTATATGTTATACATCCGATAGTCTGAATATGGGACAAACATGTTAAACATAAATACAATTAATTCTGTTTACTTTTAAGGTAAAATAAAATAGCAATTACACAAAATTATTGCTGTGTGCTCTTAAGTGTGAGGGAAGAATACTCTGCTTTTCGTGTGCAGGACCCTACCTTAAAATTTACACACCCCACTTTTACACACCGTCCCCACAGTGTGTAAATATGAATTGTACGTAAGCGCTTAGCTATGCCTTTATTGTACAACATCCTGCTCCGCTCTCCCGGTCAGACGGACCTACAACCAAAGAAGGTTGGGGCTATTTTCAACACACATCATGCAGAAAATGTGGTGTGGGTGTCTGCAGTGAACAGCCCTATTTTGAAAGGTTTGTTCTCTCCGCAAGGTATAAATCTAACCCACACACTTACCCTAATCCTTACCCTTACTCTTTCCTTCCATGTCTTTAACCCTATTCCTCCCCTTCCATGACCCTAACTCTCCCTTCCTTGAAGCCTGACCCTAACCCTCCCTTCCCCACAGCCTAACCCTAAGACTCCCTTCCTCGCAAACATAACCCTAAGACTCCCCTGCCCGTAGCCTAACCCTAAGACTACCCTACTCGCAGACTGATCCTAACCCTAACCCTCCCCTTTCATGACCCTAACCTAACCCTCCCTTCCCCTGAGTCTAACCTGAACACTAAAAGTCCCCAGAGAATCCCCGGCAGTGGGTGCAACAAGTCCAGTGGGCGGCAGCTTCTGCAAATGAATGTGTAAGTATACCAATTGGCATACTTACCCATTCCAAAAAAAATATTATTTGAAAAATGGCTGTTATTCGAAAAAGACACAGCCAAAGTTAGCTTTTGGCTGTCTCTTTTCTAAGCAGCCATTTTCAGGCCAGAGACTGACAACACAGAAAATGGCCTCAACTACTAAATCAGAATCCAGTCTTATATGTAGAAATACCTTACCTCTCAAATAGGGAAAAACACAGTATAATGCCTCCAAAAGTAATTGTTTAATTTACCTCTTCATTGCAAATATACTCCTAAAGTAAACAGATTTTGATATAAAAGTTCAGATAAACAGAAAACATGACGATCAACACGTATATAAAAAATAGAACTTTTCCTTTATTATACTGAGCTGATTTATTTGTATTTTCTTAAAGGCACTCAAAGCACAGAATGTTTGTGAGAAAATGAATATATAAAACAGACAATAAATAGTTGATACAAAACTAGCTAAATTCAGACATAAAATAAAGCTTTAGTGCAGTACATTACAATTCATTACAACACTTCTGCTGTTTGTGACATCATTTAGTAGTGTGTGAAACCACAAGCAAAACTGATTGTAACATAAGAGTAAAAATATTCTGAATATCCATGTTCAGAGATTAAAATGACAATGACATATCTGGAGCATTTCCACATTTACAATTTACAAATCCTAATATTTACCTGTACAAAATCACTTACAAAACATGGGGACACAATAATAGAGATAAAACATAACCTTTTATTAGTGTTAACAAAAAAATAATGATTGCCTGTGATATTTACCCAATAAATGCATTGGTAAAGAAACAATAAAGCAATATATACAGGATCCAGATTTCCAAAATGTGCTGCGTAATTTCTGCTCTTTGCAAGAGCATTTTGCGACCGTGTGCCTACAACAGATTTCCCCCATGGGTCCGGGTCCTTAGGATCCAGACTTCAGTGCTGTAAGTCTTTTGAACGGTGTGGGCAGCATACAGTGTGTACAAAAAGTGGGATCAGTGTTTATGCCCTATCTAGATTTCTGAGCTGTCCCTATTTTATGGTTTATTGTATTTGCATTGCATGCAAGGGGAGTGGCTTCAACAGGGAAGGTTTGGATCTGGTCCATCGTAATTCATTTCAATCTCTCAAAATGACAGAAACCGCACATTTAAGAGAAATGAATCGTTAGCAATAATAAATGACAAAATATAAGCTAATTTAATGGACTGAAGACCGGATCCTGAGCTCCATGTGTGCGGTGATCTCCCCTCTCTCGTGCGGACTATAATTGGGTTACGCTGCCATAAGGCAGCCTTAAGTCTCTTGTGCTGGTCAACTCACCGACACTGTAAAATTTTAATGCTCCCCCTTACAAAGTTTAGGTGGGCAGAGGGGATTAGCCTAAGTTCTTGTTCAGTTACACTGGCATAAACATAGAAACATATGGTCCGGATTCACAGTTACGTCGTTTTCCTCTTACGTACGTTGTTTTAAGATTTGAGCTACTATGCATGCATAGTAGCTTATTTACGCTATCTACGTACCATTTCTGTACATAAATTGCGTAAGGGCGGTCTTTACGCTTACACCTGCGTAGTAGCTCAATTCTTAAAACAATGTACGTAAGACGAAAACTACGTAACTGTGAATCCGAACCATAGAATGTGACAGCTGATAAGAGCCCCTCGGCCCAGTTTGGACCATTTTTTTGACCCTAAATAATATTTGACCCTCAAGTTTGAGTAGGATTAAAAATATAGAAACATAAAAATAAATGGGATGGTTGCCTAAAGTTTTCTTTTTAGGACTTTCGAATATAGAGTATGCTTTGCATGTGTTAGATACCCCTTATTTTGTAGTGATTTTGTAGGTACCACTATGTCAGTACGTATGACATTTTTATAAGCCTGGCCTTTACATAACTGTACAATTCATAGGTTTAAATATTAACACTTTTTACAATGATTCATGTGGTAATAACCTTATATATATACATACACAGAATATACACTACACACAACCTATACAGAACATGCATAACTCACTAGTTTGCATCTTTTTTCTTGTTTATTTCTATTACTTTTTAAATCACTCTTAAGACTAAGATTCAATTTCTGTGTTAAACACAAACATGCCATAATACTACATTAAAGTAATATTAAGCGTTTTGATGACTGTCACCCCCTCCCCCACCCCATATTGTACCTCTAGGTACATTGTCATCTACAGGACCAAGCATTTACATGGGTTCAGAAGGATGTGAAGTACCTATGGTTTGTTCCTCAAACAGAAGTAATTTCTAACATGCTGCTTAGTTTTTCTGCTTAAGCTTAATCTTATACACCTGCCCCACATAAGGTGGGACGGGTGCATAAAGCAGAATCGTGTGTAAGAGCTTAAGCCTTACTCTACAATCTGCATAGATATCCCCAAGCACCATACATTCACCAGGTACGCACAGTGTAGTACATCTATCATGACGCGTTCCATGCGTAACAGGTCTCCACAAGCATGTGCAGTAAAGACACACAGGGCACTTACCCAAACGGTCTACATAAATAGCCTAAATCCGATCCATTCTTTGGAAGTCATTTATGACATTGTCTTTTCTGCCAATTCTTTCAGCTCCAAAATGCTGACCACCCCATCTGCTATATGTATTTATGGGATAAGGGGTTATGCTTATGTGTGCCATTGCCTTATGGCTTGAAGCTACACCTTTGACCATTTGTAACATGAAGGGGGTATGCTTATGTAGCACATTCCCTAATGGGAGAAACTAATGTTTCTTACTTATGCTTACTTATGTAACAACGTTCTGTTACTCTGAAATAAATTAGCTTAAATTTGTGCATTATGAAAATGTATTAATGACTTAATTGTTCAATATACTTTATAATATTTCAAAGCTGAGTTTATTGTTAAAAAATATAAATAATATTTGCCAGCACATAGTTCTCGAAATCTTTATACATATATACATTTTTAAAGCATGTGCACATCATCATAAATCTCAAGATCCCTGAGTTCATATAAATTTATGAGTGAGCTTTGCTTCAGTTTTTTGTTGTTTTTGTTACTTTTAACTAAAACAGTTTAGTAAGGCACTTCATATTACCATAGCAGATGATATGTTTAACTTCACAATTGAGTCTTTTGTACAGTTTATTGCTAATATTGTCTGGTCACGTCTGTTGCTCTAGAACTTCCAAGTAGTCAGGTTCAGCATGGAGATTGGCTTTGAGCTCAAAATATTCATTTTTGGTTTGTTCCACCAAAACCTTTCTTGGCCTAGTGTACATAAGTGTTTCCATCAACTTTACCTCTTCTCGAGTCCCTGGATAATGTACTTCAACACCTGGCTGCAAATTAGCTATATTTTTTCTCAAATACTCAGCAATGCCAAGCTGCTGAATTTCCTGTTCTCTTTCAATAAGGTTTCTATAAAGGTAGCTTGCATCCTGAAATGACAGAAATTCTGCTGAAGGATCTTTAAATTTCATGTTTGAAGTGGATTGCAATGAATTATTCTCCTTTTCTGTGAGCCCTCTAAATATTGTCTTTGAATCACTTAGCTCGTTGTCATGTTCTTGGTCTTGTGGTAAATGTTTTGGGGTAAAAGGAGGTGTTTGGTAAACCTGAACAACCGGATTTGTTATCCGTTGCTCACAAATAATTGACCCCGGTCTTTCTGTTGTATGATGAGTAGTTTTATGACCATAGATACTGTACTGAATATGAACAGGACTGTTTTCTCTTACTTGTCCATTTTCTTGTTTCTTTTTATGCCTGCGTCTCCTATGCAAAACAAGAACTATGATTCCTGCAGAACAGAGCACAGCTGTAATTAAAACAATTAGAAGACCAAGAATTAAAACAGAAAGTGGTATGTAATCGGAAATGGATTTTAATATGGTATCAACGTTACTTGTGGTTGTAAATGTTGGTGTAAAATTGTTAAAACTTGCTTGGGTCACAAAATCGCTATTGTCTATTAGTTCAGGGCATATGTGTTCATTGTCAAGTGACCTTAATTCTATTTTTGCCAGCTCTCTAGGAGTGTAACACAGAATCTCACCAACCACAACGCTTTTATGCTGTTGGATCCAGTTTTTAAGTGCAATTAAATTGCATGTACAGTCCCAAGGATTATCTTGAATTTCAAATTGATTAATCCAGTTCAGTTCTTTTAAAACCTTATTAACTGGAATATTTACAAACTGATTCATTTTAAGATTTAGCTTTGTTAATGGAACTCCAAAAAAGATATGTTCGGGCAGTGTTTTTAAAAGATTATTATTTAAATAAAGAACTTTCAGTTTTGGCATAAGAGAAAATGTTCCTGATGAAATTTCTTTAATTGCATTATATTCCAAGTACAAGTATTCAATACTGACCAGTCCTGTAAATATGCCCGGATTTAAACTTCTTAAATGGTTTCCATTTAGGTACAATTTATGTAGTTTAGTCAAATTTTGGAAGGACCTTTCCTCAATTATCTCAATCTGGTTGTTACCTAAGTGAATCATTTCTAGTGTCCCATATTCTGTAAAATCTGATTTATGTACCCTATGAATAATATTTCCGGCCAGAATGAGCTTTCTTGGATTGAGGGGTGGAGGTTCCAGGTCAGACAAGCTTTCAATGTTCCGCTCTTGACAATGAATCAAAGTTCCAGATAAGCTGTAAGTAGAACAATGGCATGGAACTGGACAGTAAAATCCTGGAACAGCTGTTGTTGCTTTTGTAAGAACAAATGATTCCTTGGTTGGAGATTTTTGAAGTGCAGTTACCTTTGTTGGCATCCTACCATCATTAATTGATGCAGTACCTAATAATGATAATGGCACAGAAGGTTCATCAAGATCACTACTAGGAGTTGTGACACAGAACATTTCTTTTTTTAATTTTCGTAAAACAGCACCTTTCAAATCGGGAGGGTTATAGCACACAACATCACCTATTGTGGATTGTTGAGGCATATTCTCTAGCCAGGTTTTCAGTTGTAACAAATCACAGTTGCAAAGCCATTTATTATCTTCTAATTGAAGTTCTATAATTCTTCCAATGTGTTCTAAAAATCCAACGTATGAGAGAATTTGTAATTGGTTTCCCCTTAAATCCAAGTGAGTCAGGGGTACAAAGCGAAATATATTTGCAGGTAAGAAATCAATGGCATTATCATTGAGAATAAGGACTTTCAATCTGTTAAGTTTACTAAATGTATTTGCTTCAATTGTAGTGATAAAATTGTTGTCGGCTTGAAGAAATTCCAAGTTTTCTAGGCCGAGAAAAGTGTTTTCTCTGAGAATTTCGAGTGAATTGTGGTTAATATGAAGTTTCTTAAGCATACGGAGGTCATTGAATGCCCCTGATTCAATCTCCACAATGTTATTAAAACCAAGGTGTAAAGATATTAAATGACTGAAATCTAAAAACTCATTTACATGTAATTTATAAAGACCATTGTTCAAGAGATTGAGCTCCAAGTTTTGAGATGGTGGTGTTTCTATCTCTGATAATGCTGTAATACCCTTTTCTTCACAATTCATAAACAGGGAACCATCCTTTTCATCGCACAAACACAAATCTTTACATGATCCCATCAGTATAGACTCTGAAACTGTTCTTCCTGATGATGCAAGAAAAATATAACATAGCAGGATAAGTAAGGCAGTCATATTGTCCAAACAAACAGCTTCGTCCTGAAAAAAAGATACAAAAAAATAAATTAATTCTGATAAAAAATTAATTTCATTCACATACAATACATGCATTTGTTAATTATTTTGTACATTGTATTGAATTGCAATTCATTGCATTAAGAATACCCTCAATAAAGAACATATATATAAATATACAAAACAGGTGCAAGTCAACATGCTGACAAAAACATGTTGCAATGAGAGGTGGGGAATTAAACTATACAAATAGAATTATGTTTAAGTGGAGATGTTTCCTTACTCAGCTTATTATAACTTATTTAAGTTCTATGTATTAAGTTCTATATTGCAAAGTGTTTTTCTGCAAGAAAAATTATTTTAATTTATTAGCACCCAGCAAATGGCAACTTCGTTTTGCACTTGCATGTGTTTTGCCTTTACTCTCAAACTCTAAATCATAGGTGGCAGTTGTGGTGGGTTGTAACCATCCCAGCTCAGAAAACACTTACTGTGAAGATGGATGGATTATTATTAACAGAACCATAAAATAATATGTAATGTTATTGAATTGTTATAACAATGCACCAGATCCAGACCCCTGCACGCTTTCCATACATATGAGGGTTTTAAAATCCAGATGGAAGAGGGGCATAAACTTCACCTGTTACTCCCCTCTCTTATGCAAAGAATTAGTGACTTACATTGCCATAAGGCAGCCTTAAGTCACATGAGCAGATCAGCTGTCCATCCGACTCCTGATCCACTCCTAAGTCCATGTTTCCACACACCACACACACTGTAAAATTAACATACTTCCCCCGCCCACCTTGGTGGGTGAAGGGGAAGACCAGCCCCTTTGTTCTTAATTCCTATTGTACGGAAATCAATTCTGTACAATATGTGTTACACATGGAAATCGCACGTAACATCTAGGATGCATGTGCCCTCCTCTCCAGACAACGCATTTGCGCACTGGGTTGTCTTTATCAGGTCAGGATCTGGTCCTATGTATTTTAATAGGTAGTTCTTGAAAAGTTATAAAAACTCCTGTACCTTCTAAATATATATTGACATTTGCCTTAGACCACCAAGTGTTAAAAACAGGGAAGTGTCTGTGCTAAACCCCACCCCATCCAGTCCTGTGACTGGAGGGGTTGCAAAGGCAGGTCCTGTGATTGGAGGGGTTGTTAATGCAAGAATGCAGGGGTGTTGCTAGGTGATAAGAGGGCTGGGGAGTTGTTTTGCTTGGTGTTAGTGAGACTGTTGATGAAAGTAATAGTAAAAAATTAGCAGGAGGAGAGGAGAAAAACCCCCATTCAGCAGCATATGTTATCTGGCAGCTTGCCAGACTGTTTTGGGAGAGATTGAGGCTGTATTGAGAGGTAACCCAGAGTCTCCAAGGAAGGGGAGACAGACCTATGGATGTTGTTATATGTTAAAGCCTGAAATAGTTACAGATACTGACAGCTTTGGTAGTTTTATATCTCAGATAGCAGCACTGACAAAGTGCTGGATGAGTCTGTTTAATTCAGTTTACATTGTGTTTAGAAATATGAGGCCTAATTAAAATGTTTTTCTGATGACAAGTGAACCTGTTTTGGACAAGTGAGGATTAACTGTGTGCAAGTAACTAATTACAATACTGGAAACATTCAGGGCAAGTTTTGGAACTACTGTGTCATACTATTCAATAAAAATTGCATTGATTTGGTCTTAAACTCTCTCTGTGTACTGTATGTCTTACTAAAACCAAACGCAAAAATCAGGATTCTGAAGAAAAAGGAAACCTGACAGCTGTACAACTCACAAACATGTGGAAGTAAAACCACTTTAGTTGTCAATAAAAAACATAATTAAAAAAATGTATTGTTCAGTTTACTGCTGTTAATAAAACCTCAACACAAACCAAAAGAAAAAAGCCAATTGCCCTCACTAGTATAGTGGTATATTACTAAGAAACAGTTCCAGCAGATGTGTTTTCTCCTAGTGGAAGATCCAGGCACTGGGACAGATTAAGGTTTCGAAAATATGCACCAAAAATATGTTGAACTGAAGCAAACTAATGTGCAATCAGAATAGGATTTACATTCAATAAGCAAGACAAGTAAATATTTTCCTTTGAAGCAAAAAAAATGTCATTCATTTGCACCCCTCAGATTGCAATATTGGCTATCCAGGTGAAGATTTGCTCCTTTTGCAATTAATCTTAGCTCTGAATCAGCTGTATTATGCCCAATACCCCCTTTCCAGTATTGCTCAGTCATCCCTACTCCCTTGCTTCCTTCCAGAAGGTCTTGGAGGGAAGAAAGATAAACTAGTATGGGGCAGGGCAAGATGATGAGATTTTATGCAAATCACATCTTGAGGCCCCCCTCCCTGTCTGGCATAGCTACAATTGCACTATTACTAGGGATGCAAATTGTGTCATCAAGACCCGCCCACCCCCTAGTAACATTAGGGCTCTAACAGGGAGGCGGGACTTGAGGCCAGAGTGAGGTTTGCCGTCTCTTCCGGGATAAAGGGAGCTATGTCCAAATTTTGTAAGTCTCCCGTTTATTCAGGGAGAGTTGGTAACCATGCCCTAACTTTATTGAGCAGCACAGGACCAGTATATGATCACTACTCAAGCCCCTGCGAATATGGGACCGGATTCAGAGATGTGTGTGTCTAAAGTACAGAAATATACGTGGGCATGTAGCAAGGCAACTCCCATGGCACTCCCCTGGCATGGATGGGTTTTCGGTGACTTACGCTTCCATAGGGTACCCTTAACTGTACTTGTGTACTTACGGGCGTATGTTACTTACGTACATGCGTACATTACTAACCGCACCCTCAAAAACTCATTTAAAAGCATCTCCCCGCCCAACTTCACGTAACTTCACACGTATGGAAGACAACCACACCCCTCCGTACATATGTCCCTAAGTGCAATTCAGAAGTCCGTGTCTAAATCCTACGTAACTTGCATGGAAAAAGTTACTATGCATGCGTAATTAACCCGCTCCTAAATATACACACGGAAAACCGTGCAAAATCATATCTGTGAATACGGTCCATGATTACAGGAATAGGTTTTTAATTGTGATGCAAAATACACAAGAACCAACATTTTTCCAGAATTTGACTGGAAGCTTAGAGTTCTGTCATCGTTTGCTGTGGAGCTCAGAAATTTAGTTCTGATTTTACCATGTCTGAATAGCTCATTTGTAATATATACTACCATATTGTTGCGTACAGTGGTATGTTTTAAGAAGCACTTATTATCAAATTCTTACACTGATTATTCTTCATAAACATATATTTAATCAGAACAATCAGAGCCAAACATGAAACAGTTTTAAATGGTAATTTTATCAGAATAAGCAGAAAGAAATGAGAAGAAGATGAATAAATATTAATTATTATTTCTCGCTGATGTGGACATGTGAGTTTTCCAAGTATGAATAATTCTCTCAGTAGTGATGCTGTTAATAGGAGCCTGAAGTCAAATATGCAGAAGATGCAGTTTCTGTGTGCACATTATAATTTGTTTACGTTTCTTACCTCCCAGTTAATGGGAAATGCCCCACAGCCATATACATTTGGTTTTACTGCATGTTATATACTAATTATTATACAAAATTATAAGTTGTATAGTATATTTAAAACACACTAAATAAAAAAGTGTGTACAAAACAAAAAAAAAAAGCTTGTACTTTGTTCAAGATCATCCTATGTTTGTGGTTGATAAAGCTTTAGCTATAAAAGAACTTCAACTATGTCAGAAAAATAATAAGAATGAGACAAGAAACTTTATTTGATGATTTGAAAAAAATATTTTGTAAAGAGAGCACAGCAAAGTTTTCACATCTCCAGATCACAGTGCTAGAGTGTTTTTGTATACGGGTGATTTTTATTGAGAAACTGATAAAACAAAGTTCATTTTACGTACTTATTTATAAAAAAAAAAGATAGAAAAAGACAAAAAAATAACATAATATTTATTAGTTTATTAGGTCCAGATTTTTCTAAAGTGTAAATTTCTTTCATTGTTTTAATAAGCGTAGAAAATGACTTGTTAAATAACCAATAGACAGCAATATGATTGGTAGATAGATCTGACCATGTGGTTCACACAGAATAATTTAGGGATGATTTTATTTACCAATGATGAAGCTTCTCTTTTGAAGCTTACCATTTATATACTGTGTCTTCAGCCTTTAACTATATCACCCCTTATGTGTCTCCACCTTTCCAAATTTTTCCTCCTTTTGTGTCTCCAGCCTTCCATTCTCCTTACTTGTGTTTTCAGCCTTAAAATATTCCCACTTAGTTGTCTCTGAAAACGTACTTACCTTATGTGTCTTCTCTCCTGCTTCTTTCCTCCGTGGCATGCTCTCGTTTGATTGATGCTGACAAGACCTTTGGTCACGCCAGAGTCACACGCTAAACAGATATGATGGGTTGAACTACGCTGCCTCAGCATGCCTGTCACAGTTGAACAACGCTGTAATACATTGTAAGTCAGAGGCAGCAAGCATTACAAAGTTTACACAGCAGCAGTCATCCTGCTGCTTCACCGGTGGCACTGCTCTAGCAGGCTCAGCAAGGATGAGAGCAATAGAGGGAAGATAGGGGAAGCACACTGATAGCCTGGTGCCCCCCATGCATAGCACCCCTCACATTATCACATCATGCCAGCCTAAGTATGGAATAATTGTTTTGACACTTTACATGCTTGTCAACTTTAAAAAAAGGCATTTTAAACAGGTTACAGGTGGACCCTTCTCATTGTGCCACCAGAGGTTGAAGCATAGCATTATATTCTTGTTCTGAATTTAAAGCCTTATTTAGCTTTGAAAGTAGAGTTGGTGGTTGTACAGGAGTCTAAAGCAATGGTATGAATCAGAGTGATGCCGGGAGGGGGCTCCCTGCTGTGGAGGTGCTACCTCTGTTTGTCAGACAACAGAGGCTCTGTGACAGAGACTGAATCGCTTGTGCTGCAGTTCAGATAGTCTACTATAGTACCAGATTGTCAGACACATGACACCAATCTCTGAATGCTGACATCTGACGGTGTCCAGAAATAGCTATCGGCTGCCTGACGAGCTATTACTATTAGACACAAAAAACACTTTCGTCTTTTTTGGTATTTTATTTTGAACACTAGATGGGACATTAGTATTGTATGACATTGAGTTATACATATGCCGCCACTGGTATTAGTTTATTTATAGTCTGGACACTTTGAATCACACAGATGACTTTCCTTGGATCGAATTCACGTTAAAGATTGTTTTAGCCAAGCCTGTACGAATTGCATGCATTTGCCCACCCCACATGTGTATCTACTAGGTATGAGGGATGGGCACACCCACTGCACTGGGGGAACTGATCTGTACGAAGTTCAGCATCGGTCGGCTGCACTCAGATGCTGAAATAACGGTACTGTGCATGCGCAGTACTATTTTTATGCAGACTTCCATACAAGTGTTTTTTATCTTATTTTTACTATTTACTATTTTTAAAGGAATAAATGTTGGCAATATTTGTTGAATTTCCACTCTCATTTAAACCTTACTTGATATATTATATGTTATACATCAATTGCTTTCGCAAGCAAAATAAATATTTTTATTTTTTAATAAATATTTTTCCTGGTTTTTGTATCTTTCCTGAAGAAGTCTGCTGACAATGGTAAAGGTTATTCTTATAGTAAATGACAGGTCAGTGTCAAAAGATCATAAATTCATTTTCACATAAAATAGACAAAGAATCTCACCCCAGTTGTTATAAACAGAGTCTGACTAAACCTGTTATCAGCTTCTCTGAAAAGAGGAACTTGCACGATTTTACCAGCACCTGACAAAATCTTCCAATGGTGATTGGAATTCTATAGTGTTATAGTGTTAGACAAGTAGGTATTTTATTTTATCAGAGTCATTGTCCTCTGCCAGTATGGGATAGTATGGATTGAGGAACAGAAAGGAAAGACAGGAAAAATAGGACAATAAGGATTAGGCTGGGAAGAAGAACAATGTCAGATGGCCTTTAGTGGACAGACAATGAAATACAAATTATTATTATTATTATTATTATTATTATTATTATTATTATTAAAATTAATGTTTATTTATAAGGCGCTACACGGTAT